>JAOTOL010001628.1:2930000-3147500 GCA_034440575.1 Imbricaverruca yamaguchii
AGGAATTATGCAAGTTTACGTATGACGTTCATTAATATATACATGTATACATATATACACACATATATACATATTATATGTATATATATATATGTATATCTTATGTACATTGTGTGTCGGCAGGGTAGCTCCGCGTCAGCTCTGCGTGCTATCAGCCGGTCGGTGCCAGCTATGGAGACTTCCGCCATGCGACATGTGTCCCATGTCCATGTGGGACACTGTCAGTCGAGTGTCTTCGACCCGCATCGTCGTCGTCTCCCTGAGGTGTGGGTGATGTGTCGGAAGCGTGGTGGAGTGACAGGGTGCGTCCCCACCTGATGGAGATGAGACCCCCACTTGCTCACACCCAGGTTCAGTTTAGCTCCTGATCGCCGTGGGAGGCGGAGAGCCACTCAGAGAGCCGCTGAGGAGCTGTCAACGGAGGAAGCTGGCACTCTGCTCCAAACAGTGAGCCAGTGGGCTTTCGTCGACAGTCTGGTCTCAAGCCCAGCTGGCCGACTGCAGTCCGTTGTTCGTCGCCAATTCCAGTCAATGTAGAGTAATTTCACAGCAAGCAGCACTTTCGAACCAAGTCTGCTGCAACCCTGGTTCACCCTGGCATTCGCGATTCAGTTGAGGCTTCCTTGGACTATGTCACTCAATCCGGAGACGAATCGGTCCCGCAGCTTGATCCGACATCTCTATAATGAACAGGTAGTTCCAGACGTATCAGGCTGGGAGTGGTGAAAGCCGTCTATAGCACCAGTCCGGCGAAATTCGTCCGTGCGCAAAGCAGAGCACTACTGTTCTAGACAGGCAATAATATCGTGCTGAAGTAAATCCTCTGACGTGCAGTGACCATTACAGTGCTCAATGTAATTGAATGCATCATATTCACGCAATAACAGACTATTTTCTCTTCTCATTTCCCTTACCGAAATTATCATGCCAAGATGAGAAAATTAATTGGATTATAGCTCACTTTAATTTATGTGATTGTCGGTAGGCACAAACATCTGGCGAATGCTGGAGTGAATTGGATAAGACTAATCAGGGATCAAATGAGCTTTGAAATATTACATCCGGACATAAAGGCACAAAAGACACGGCACAAAAAGTTCAGCTACTTGGTAGGTAGGCTTGAAACGCGCTCCGTTATTCCTACGCTTCTTATGGAAAATGTAGACTGGCAGAATTGACGTATGCTAACTAGGTATTGCACTCATGACGGGATGTCAGATCAGTATGAAACAAGTCCACAGACGGTAAAACATCTCGATTAAGATAACCTTTGAAACGTTGGAGACGCTTGAAAACATCCCACTGCTTAAAACGCCTTCTTTGAACCTTGCCATGTCTATGTTTTCATGGTATTCTCAGTTCCGGATACTGAAGAGAATGTACGTAGAGACATCGTGGGGATTGAAAATCCAACTATGTCGGTCGTTTCGTTTTTGTACTGCTGGTACGCCTTCCTGATGTTGCATGGAAATAATATGTTCTGGTATGGGCACTTTTTACCGTCGGAGCCCTGCGGTCTCACAGCTTTCCTTCCTGGGCGAAGCCTGCTGACGTCGTCGTGTTCGCAAAATTATCGCAAAATTTTCTTGCTTCATTTGTCAATGTATTTGCATCTTTCTGTATGACGGACACTCCCAGTAGCATCTGTAGCATGAATTTCCTTAGCCCTTTTGACTATATGTGCTGTTGTGCACAAATGATGAAAAATGTTATGTAATAATTAGGAAGCATAGAGAAATTAGACGGTATGGAAGAATTAGACGGTGTAGAGGAACTAAACGGCATGGAAGGAATATGTTGCATATAGGAATTAGATGGTATAGGGGAATTAGACGGTATATAACAGTTACGACATTATCGGAGGAGGCAGAGACCGGAGGGTTACGACCAGCAACCCTGTTAAAAAAGAACGCTCTTGTTTAAATTTCGTGTGGATGCGTACTTCAAAGGGAAATTAAGTGGCACATTATCGTTTCTGCAGGCACTTCACGTCACTCTTGCATGTCGGTAGAACCTTGGATGCATGGCATGTCTACTACGATTGTTATGCATTATGGTAATCGGTGAATCCGGTGCCTTTGATGGAATTCAACGCACCGGAAATCAGCTTAGGAATGGAATTTGCCGTCTGCTGATTCAGTCAGTGAAAAATCTGGTTGGAATTAAGAAAGGCTTGATCGTGACACTTGGAGTGCGTGAGGTGTCCTGCTGATTGTACTTATTTGTGTGGTTTGTGTGGGTTTCAAATTGTATGGCTGCGAGCCATGTTTATGCACCCTTGCTGTTTTAACATTTCTCAGGCTATTGTGAAACTAAATTCTGTTTATCAGTTTAATATGTTATCGCCTGCGCCAAAATATTTGTGTGCATATGCGGTTTTCGTTCTTGCTCCCTCCTCCAGAAACCTCTCATCGATTTCACAATGTCAAGGGAAATAAGAAAAGGCACGTGCGTCCATATACCACTGTCGATTGGCAGGCGCATATACGGCCGACTGTTGCTTGCGTGTCTGAAGAGCAGCACGGCATGCTGCACGTGCACCTGTCCAGACGTTCGTGACGCTGCCGGCTCAGTATACGACACAAGACCATGCACGACAGGGGACGGGAAGGGTGAGTGGAGGAGGCGATACAGGACCCTGCACGACAGCGGACAGGAAGGGAGGTGGAGGAGTCGATACAGGACCCTGCACGACAGCGGACGGGAAGGGAGGGGAGATGTTGGAGGAGAAGGCGACATACGACCCTGCACGACAGCGGACGGGAAGGGAGGGTGGAGAAGGTGGCACACGACCCTGCACGACATCGAACGGAAAGGGAGGGGAGATGATGGAGGAGAAGGCGACATACGACCCTGCACGACAGCGGACGGGAGGGAGAGGGGAGAAGGCGACACACGATCCTCCCTGATAGTGGACGGGCAGGGAGAGAGGAGAAGGCGTGACACGACAGGAGGCGGCACGGTTGGATCAAGCCGATGACCTACACACACAGCTGGCCGCTACCGCGTGCGTGCCCCGCAAACGGCTCTCTGTCCTTCTGCCCACCGTGACGTGACGGTCATGCGGCACTCCAGCAGCAGAGAGCCGAGCTGGCCAGTCACGCCCCGGCTCGCCATCGCACCGCCACCCCGTCCTCTCCGACCCGCACCACAGACCGCGTCCGCACACTGAGGAGTACGCAGAGCGCGGCCTCGTACCGCGGCGCCCGACATCCGGGTGCCACTTGCGAGTCGGCCGGCGCGTGGTGCCGGGCATTGTTTACAAGTCTGGCGGTGATTGCGCCGGTGGAGGATGGATCTGCGTCGGCCGTCCTATGTCTGCCGGCACCATCGACAACCCGCTGGCGGCTGGTGTCAACACACGGCCACGGCGCCAGCTGAGCTGTCAGCGGCGGCCGGCGGCAGCACGTCCGACCACGCCGACACTAACTGGAGCCCGTCTGGGCTCATCAGCCGACTGCACGGCCCGACACGGTAATCACAGGTGGGCAGCACGTCCGACCACACCGACACTAACTGGAGCCCGGCTGGGCTCATCAGCCGACTGCACGGCCCGACACGGTGATCACAGGTGGGCAGCACGGCCCCAGGGCGCTGCCGCCGCCGGCCCGCCGACTGGCCGTCCTGTCACGGTCCGGCGAGGCCCAGGGGCGCTGCGGCGATGTGTGCCCATGTGTACCGGCAAAATGTACAGCTCCGTCTGTCAAGGTGCAGCGTGTGGCGGTGATGTGTACCGGCAATGTGCGCTGACGTGTACCGATGTGTACTGATGTGTGCTGATGTGTCCTGATGTGTGCTGCTGTGTACCGGTGATGTGTATCGATGTGCACCGACGATGTGCACCGGTGTATGCCGGTGATGTGTACCGATGTGTACCGATGTGTACCGATGTGTGCTGATGTGTACCGATGTGCGCAGATGTGTACCGGTGATGTGTATCGATGTGCACCGGCGATGTGCACCGACGTATGCCGGCGATGTATGCCGATGATGTGTACCGATGTGTACCGACTGGTGACGTGTACCGACTGCTGACATATATGGAGGCTCAGATGGTAGGCTCCGTAGTGTAGGCTCCGTTGTGTAGGCTACGTTCTATTGCTCGCATGCGAACCCGAGTCTCCTGGCTTCAGTTCCTGTATCTGAAGAACAATCTCCATCGGTATTCGGCTCGGTCACTGATGGATAGCGCATCGCACCCACAAACTCCCGCCATCGCGTCCTGGGCTCGACCCCGGCTCCTCCGCCAAGACGACCCGAGGTCTCCACCGGATTTTCCCGGACCCGCAGCCGCAGAGGCACACTCAGCCGTAGCACACGCGCACAACACGAGGCGCCCGCCGCACCGCCGGCCCCGCCCACGCCGCTGATGTTCCCTGTGTGTGAGCCCGGTCACCACGCCGCGCACCGCCGGGCACGGGCGGAGGCAGGCGCGCCACTACCTCCTTACATGTACTTACTGGTGAAGTGTATGCACGTGTTGCTGAAGTACACCAACTAGTACAATTCACCAGTCGGTTACCTGAGGCCTACACATTTCCCTAGGGCTTCACTAGATGAGCCGAGTCGAGGGGTACAGTGGGGAAGTAGGCAATAGGGAGCAATAGGGAGGAGACGTATGCGATATGTCTCCACTAGCTGTAGCTGACGTAATGCAAAATATTCGGTCCGCTCTTTCCATGCAGCTAACATTAATACAATGAAAACTTTTCAGGCATGGTCCAACGTCAAGAGATGAGCTGACAACTCCGATTTTGAACATGAACAGCCTTAGGTTCTTTTACGAGGCATTCATTTACTAGGTAATGCAGTGTCGCCAACCTCTCACGCCGAATGGTTGAGGGTGGACTCGGTAGTCCCGACGATTGCGGGATTCGAACCCACGATCTCACGATCTCCAGCCTGACACTCTGTCGACTGGGCTGCCGCAGCCACGCGTTCGGATCTGAGGAAGCAGGTTAGTCAGTGCTGGATTAATTACTTCCGTGCAACACCACAAGACTTCATGTTGAAAATTATCTTATGTTGCGGAAAGGAAGCTGTCCCTTGGCGCACACTCCAACCCATCTAGCCCCCTGAGCCCTCTCGTGTCGTTAATGATCTCATCCTCATGATAAGCGGCGGGAGCAGAACGCCTCCCAAAGGTCGGATCAACAAACCTTTTTTTAAATAATCGTAAGCTTGCAAAACTGCAGCGATAGAAGCGTAGAATGTGTATCTAAGAAATTCTACCTAGATTGCTTGCTGGAACATTCAGGCTTTTTCGAAGCAATACACTGTGTTAGTCTTTATGGCACGGTACACATTCATTACAACAGATAGGGGTCAGGGCATCAAACACATAACCAGGGAGGCGCAATCGGGACCGGGACACAGAACCAATCGTTGTCTGGCGTTGCCAAAAAATTCCTAATAACTGCTCGTGGTTATATATAGGCGAGTTCAATACAAAGGTTTGCTGCATGAGTACTAGCCTTGAAAGTGCATATGTAGTAGAAATTGTAGTATTGCAACACACACCAGGGGACCATTCTGGGCCATACCTGACCAGCGTGACATGAAGTTGATCAGGTGAGGTTTCCATTTTTGACTGGGTGATATGAAATGCATATGGGGTCAGTCCAACCAATACATAGACCCTGAAGGGTTTTGCGATGTTGGACGTGTAGCAGATAGTTCATAACGCATTGCAATCAATTTTAGAAGAAAGGCTATTGCTAGCTGCAATAGAAAGCAGAAATTACACGTCTGCATAGCGATAACCTGGAATGAGGCCATCGCTGACGCAGCTTCACGGTATAATATTGATGAAGTAATGCAACATATCCCTTTTCACGTGCACCCATGCACGTTTTTGTGCTCTCACACAGTCACATTACAGGCTTTATGAACCGTCATTTTTTGCAGCCTTCTTATTTAGAATAGGCAATACAGGCACTGGTTATTGCTCAAGCTGGCTCAAGTAGCAATCGTCTTTGAACAAAATGATATGATAATGCAAAATTGATGTTTTCTGTGACGATTTCGACAACAAGAAATGTCACCTTGAATCTCTCAACTCCGCAAAAGTCAGATGATTCTCGAAATGTGCCACGATGAAGTAGTTGATAATAAGCAGCTACAGAATAGAACTGTGGGTATAAAGGGAAGGGAATGTTTAAAGCATTTTGTGCAAAGTGCATCAATCCTCGTTTTTTGTGGTATGGAAATATCTTGTTGACCTTGAGCAATGCATTGTAGCACTGGCCATATCATGTGTAGCCATCGAGGTGCACTAAAACCACAAGTCAGCCAGTTAAAAATCACCATCTATGTATTATCGCGCCAAGGTTGTTTTCACCAAGATAACGTGGTATTAGCTGTTTCCGCCACAGCTTCTCTCGGGCGCCGTTTGAATGTGAAGAAGGTTCAGCTCGCTAACGACATGGGTTGACCAACGACCAGCCGTTGGATGTCATGTCGACCACCACCATAATTGTCTAATGTGTGGCGCTTCACACACTGCCGCGTCAGCCCCGACACCCCACTAGCAACCAATTGAAAGTTTTCTGAAAACTGACTGCACGTAAGACATGCTGAGCTACTAGTTGGAGATTGCGCTGAAGTCGTACCCGTGATCAATCAATCGATTGGCTGGTGCACTGGGAAGACAGCTGGGCGTCTCAGACGTCTGACGCCGGCCCTCGTCGACGTATTTCAACAGTCGGAAACGACGGCCTGTCCTTATCAGATCACGAATCGATAGATTGGCTGATTGGGTCCGACCCACTGACCGACGAAGTAGCCCACCGGTAGCCATAGCCAATCGACGGATCCGGCTGATTCAGTTGGCGATGAGTAGCTGTACAATGTGCAGCATGAGTATGCGTGTTGCACACATTTCATGCTGGTGTCGTATAGCATGTGTCAGCGCAAGTGACAAAAGGCGGAAATTCGACGACAACCACGTTTTTCCCGCTTCATCCGAGGCTTCAGTTGGCAGTCGTACACAAACGTGCTGCGCCATTTTAAGATAAGTACGCTACAGGCACGCAGGATGCAGCATGACGTGTTCATCAGCCATGCATACCACGGCGGTATTTACTCGGCATTTTTGCTAACCTCATCCTCGTCGTGTATGCCGGTGCGAACCGTTCGCCACCTGTCCCACTACCAAGCGTACTATGCACACGTGTGCACCATAGAGGAGGCCTATTTCTTAGAATACCTGTAACGGTGAACGAAAATCTGATAATTATGCGGGCGATGATTTATTTCCAGAAGACTTTCGGTGTCTTTAGAGAAAGTGTGGCGAAATATGTGCTTGCTCTCTGGCAATATTGGTACTTGCGCTTTAGTATACTAAAACTGTTTAAGTTTACGATTATTCATAACTTCGTATTTTAATGGAAATTGACGTCAATGATCAAACAAACAAATACAACCACAAATACATATATCTAAATATGATGGGAAATTAGTAATAACATCCCTAGTATGACTCAAGAACATAAAAGCTTGCAATTGTGGGTCATGATTGATGCCCAAGGTGATTTTTCAATCTTCAGCAGGTACAGAGTGCCATCCATGAGACATTTAAACAGCGTCACGTTAAGGAAAAGGTTGCGTTAATCTGGCTTATGTGGCATCCGGTTTTATCAATTAAACAAGACAGGGAAAGATGAGACGCTGGCAAACAAAGAACGTGGCGTAAAGAGCCAATGAATACGTGACATACAGGTTCATGTACATACATGCATACATACATACATACATGCATACATACATACATGCATGCATAATAATCAGGACATTTGTTTGGACAGTGGGCAGCTTCGTAGCCTACGAACAGGTTTCACTACCCACCTAGGACTTGAAACGAAGCGGAGGCCCCGCGCCCAGAGCGTGTCGTGGGCGTCAGGCCCGACCTTGTACGTGTAGGTGTATCTTTAACTTGAAGCTTGGAAAACCCTGAGAAGGGAAAGCCAAGCTGCTTAGGAAACAAGTTGGTAAAAACCAAGCGCAATCTATGGGGAAACAGTCCATTTTGGCCAAATTGGATCGATATCTTCCTACCTAGTATGTAATAACCCATGTGCATGTGCTTTACGATGTTGGAGAGAAAGACGCGTGTCACAAAGTAATATGCCCCGCCCCCTACGGAGGGCGGTGGGCGCCGGCCCCGGCCGGGGGCCCGCTTGCCTCCTTCCCAGGACCCACCCGATGGCGAGTCCTTCCTCCTTCTAACCAGGAAGGAGGGATCCTTTCAAGGACATTTCCCTTCGCTATCGCGAGGGCGATTGATGAGTGACACGGAGTTTGGAGGGATGGCACAAGTCGGTTAGAGACGGGCGAAGTCACGCTCCGTAGAAAGCTAGCCCGATCCTTTAAACCAGGAAGGTACCCCTGACCGCCTCTAACCTACAGGCAGGGATGGGACAAAAGACAGTTGAGGCTGGCCGCCGCCCGGGTGCGCTGCTGGGCCGAAAGGGAGTGGGAGGGGAGCTGCGTCGGCTAGTCCGGCGAGCAACAACTAGTGGTAGTCATGGGTGTAACCATTGGGGAGGGGGCTGGGTGATATGTCCCCCAATTTCTGAAAAGTGTCAATTTACCCCCCCCCAATTTTTCCGTGTCCCCAAGCCTCGCTACCTGAGTATCATCACCGAAAAATTATACTTAATGATTTACAGATTCAAAATATATACGAAAAAGTATCACCAAAAATACTAAAAGCCGGTGTAGCCAATACACGAGCTTCACAGGCTTCATCTGTCTTGACAAAGTCTCCGAATAGTAAATCAGCAAACGTTAGGCATTTCTGCTTCCAGGCAATTCTTGAATAACATGAACCTTGACCATCTTCTGTTTTCTCTTGGGTGAAAAATTGTGCTTTGCTAGGCAACACATCTGCATTATCGCTGGGCTTTATGCGTTTTAGGCTGCATTCCCCTGTTCATATATTGATATATCTTGAACAAATGCGACTCTGAGTGTTCTTGGGTATCTTCAGGACCGCTGGGGGAAGTCATGGGCAGCGTTAGACCCCCTCCCGAGACAGGATGGGTTAACCAAGATAATTAATTTCTAAGGCCAAAGGTCAAACCTATTTCTTTGGTCGCCTCGCATTTTGTATTCGTCCTTATCTACTCGCATCTTGTATCAAGCAATAGCCAGTGGTGTACCTCGAGTAATATTTCAAACCGGGACATGTCAATGGTACTCTAGCAAATTGTTCTGAAATCACATTAATTTTCGAAGTCAAAGGTCGAACTCATTTCTTCGATCGCCCCGCATTTCTTCGTTTTCTCCCAAAGCTACCCATGCTTGGCATCAAGAGAATGCCCGTGGGCTACCCTCGAGTAACATTTCAACCCGGGACATATCAGATCATGCCTCAAGTTCAAAGGTTTGCTCAATTTTCAGAGTCCTCGCGTTTCGTGGCTATGGCTTCAACTTGCATTATGTGGATGTCATTCGACGTGGATTGCCGTACGGTATCAGAATGTTGAGATATTGAAACAACTTCAAAGGTGTTGGAGGTCCGGCGTGTGTACAATCATTGAGTGTAATAGGAATAGGACGGTCAAATCAATTTTTGTTTGCAGCCGTTTTGATAGCAAGCACTAGTATCCTATATGACTAGGGGCTCCCCAAGAAATCAGTCATAACCTGATCGGACGGTGCTTTCACCGCTGGTTTTTAATTTACACTGCCACATTGCTGTTCTGGACATATAAAATATCGAACTTTTTCCAATTGCCGCTTTCCTCTTCATGGTTTTTAACGGACGTTGTCAATTTTTCAAGAGAAACCACACGTGAATGCACACAAATTTATAACTAGCCGGAGTTCGTAACCGCGAGATAACTATGTTATAATCAGGGGTAGATCCCGGAATTGTCATGGGGGCACTTGTCTGGAGGGACGTCATTTCTTTGGAGCGGCGCCACTGCGAATGGACCTGGAGGGGCGCCTCTGGATGCAAAATTCGTGGTGGCGGGTTGCATTCGGAACTTCCTGAAAACTCGGCCTTTTTATTTCATAGGGGCGCCTCCGGCTGAACAATTCGAACGCGTGCACTGGAACCGTTTCAGAGGGACGCCTTTTCCTGGACTGGGGGACGCTACCTTTCACGTCGGGGGTACATGTCCTCGGTGCCACACCCTTTATCCACCCTGGTTGTCATTGCATCGAAATATGTGCCAGTAAAACAGGAACACATGGAAAGATAATTGTAGATTCATATTTTCTACCATAAAACCATCGTCCAATATTTTATGTCTTTCCTGCTACAAGAGGGCAACGCTTAACATACAGCATTGCTCTATGGTGATCGTGAAATCGGGTTCAGCACATACGACATAAAGCTAGATGTTCATAGGCAGTGCTGAGTAGTGAAACTTGCTAATTTTGATATCCTTTTTTAATAATTTTTTTAACAACGGTAAATCTAAAAAACCTAATACCTTGAAATTGCATTGAAGTGGCTGAAAATGACATGGAAAAAGTGGCTGAATTCCAAGGATGTTTTTTTGTTGGGTGGGGGGGGGGGGGGCCCTTCTATCCTGTTCAAACTTATCACGTTCCTGATTTGTGCCCCCCCCCCCTCAGTTTCGAATCCGTGGTTACACCCTTGGTGGTAGTAGTCGGCTAGTCCGGCCAACAACCAGCTAGTGGTTCTGGTGTCTGACGTCATTCGGGGGGCGGAGCTTCCTGTAGATGTCCTGGGAAGGAAACCTACGATAACTGGAGAGGGTGGGAGGGGACTTGAAATGGTTGGCAGCTTCTTTGTTTGATCTCCGGTAGCAGCACCATGTCTTAGCAATCCTAGCCCAGGGTGAAATCAGCGAAGCATTATATTTGTCCCGGTAGAACCTTCTCGCCTGTTATCAACCAAGGACGAATTAACTTGATCCAGGTGACAGGGTTAATGTACATAGACATTTTAAGTCGGGTGAACATGAAAGTTCGTCTTGTAGTGTAGATAGCCTGAACATGAGTGATGTCACAAGTCAGCTCAGAAAGGCCGGGAAGGAATTGTGCGACGTCCATTCATTCAGGGAGCGAGCAGCAGATCGAACGGGCTTAGATAGAGCAGATTACACTAACTTCCACGGCAACCAGAGACATCGGATCACGAGCGTCTCACGTTCCTGCAAAAGTTCCTGTCGCCGATCGGCGAGTTCGTATGCTGATGCCAATGAGTGGGCGTAGTATTGCGCATCGCAATGCGCGGACAACTCCGAAACGGACGCCGAACCCGACCCAGCCGGCCCGACAGCGCTTAATAAAGTTCGAGCATCCATCTTGTCGCGACCAATTGGCTTCACCTGGACGGGCGCGCATGATCGGTCGGCCTGCAACAGTTGCCCGCACGCCAGCTGGCCGAGGACTGACGGAAACAAGACCCACCGCTCGCCGGCCATCCGTCATGGCCAGCTGAGGCCGGTGGCCGGCGGGCGCCGACGGCACCTGCACAAGAGCGGGAGCGTCGGCCTCAGCCGTCACGTGCGCCGGCCAGGACTGAGACGGATGTGCGCTTGTTGCGCTCACTCTCTATCAACATTTGTGAGGCTCGTGCGGTGCTGTAGTTCGAGTCCAGTCATTCGCGAAAAAAGGCAATTTAGATATCAAGCAATAGCGAACTATCTCAAAACAGACGGCACTGGCATTGCTGAATGTTCGAGGCCATGGACGCAAACTGGAGGTTGGGGAAATAAAAGTATTTGCCCCTGTCTCTGAATCTGTTATTTCCCAAATCGAAGATTCCGGATTTAGGCCACAACATTTTGCGATTATGGATGAGGGTAACTTGCTTCGTTGCCCCTTCCCTGGTGGCCACGCCAATGCAAGTTGGAGATCTCGAATTCTACACCTATTTTCAACTTACTTTATGGCTACCAGGGAATAATTTGAGGTCATAAAAAACCAGTCGCTTGAATTATCCTCAGTATATGTTTCGCATTCAAACAATAAATAAATTGGCACTCTTCTGGTGTTCGAGGTCCTCCGTTCTTAATTCCTTTTTGCGCCACATCTGACGAAGTGTTCAGAGCCTGTCAATTATCGCAAGGGCATATTCTGTCAGTATCGTGTACAGGCCACTGGAGAAGCATTGAAGAATGGCGAGCTCAAGTATCTACATTATCGGATATTTTCGCCACGGAAAATCGAGAGGAATAGTCGGCCATAAGCGAGAACAGTCTCCAGTTTTCCTCGTAAATTCAGCATTCGTACGCTTGCAAACACAACCAAACTATCTTCGCCTTGGTGATGTGCAGAAAGCGTTTCCAAGCGTGGAAAGCGAGTGGTAGTCAGACGTCATACTGCCTAACTTAGCTGCCGCACTTTTCATCGTAGTGCTTATGTAACCAGGGGAATGTACGGAGCACACCATGTGGCGGGTGTGGCCTATGCCACGTCAATGTTGCTGAGATTTAACATGAGACCTAACGGCGCTGACTGGAACAAATGACACCAGTCACGCTATTTCCCACGCAAACTTTGACTGCGGTCCTACATCGCTGTGTGCTGTCCTCCTCAAAACCATACGCACCGATGATGGACCCATTATATCAACGCAACGGTGGGATTAAACGCGACTGGGGTCAA
Source organism: Imbricaverruca yamaguchii (assembly GCA_034440575.1). NCBI lineage: Eukaryota > Metazoa > Arthropoda > Thecostraca > Neoverrucidae > Imbricaverruca > Imbricaverruca yamaguchii. The sequence goes on from JAOTOL010001628.1 coordinate 2,942,592, forward strand.
CACATAAAACGTAGTATTACCTTCCTTGGTTGCGATGGAGAACTGCGAGTTCAAAGCCAGTAGCAGGAGACGGCTAACACGGAAGGGAAAACAACCGCATTAGAATAGAAGGCGCCGCTTATGAAAAGTATCCCACAAGGAGATACGCCATCCAGAGTAGGCCGTTAACTGGCGCCATACGAAAACAACACAATTCGCTTAAACGTTTACACGAGTGGTAATTTAGTACCACTGTGGGTTCAAATGGGGCTTACCCCGACACTGGCAGGCGTAAGTACAGCATACATCCATGTTTGACTGGTAAGCAGCTGGGCTTTGCAAAGCCCTCGAAGCCAATGGCCTAGCGTTGAAGTGGAATATTGAAAGCGATAGCGCAGTATTGTAGCACTCCATCTGGAGATTTTGCGACATGCAAGGGCTTAGTTCTCGCGAAGTTCACTGGCCGGGCCTCTTTTGATTTTATAAGTCCCAGATTTTATTTCATTTGAACGCCCAATCATGCTTATTTCGTCAAGATGATTGTTTTTGCGGACTGTTTGGTGCCAAGAAGGATAAGTCTGCTTCGTTGAGCTCATTTTCAGAGACTTGTATTCACCAGTCGTTCACCGATATCAGAGACCTCGGAATGTTAATTTTGAGTTGGAATGGGCTATCACTATCTGGACTTGAAGAATCCAGCAGTTGAGTGTCATCTGCGCAGCAGGGCAGTCGACCGTGCTGAAGAAGACTGGGGATGTCGGCAACCGCAAAGCTGAATAAGATGAGCCGATTGTGGAGCCTCGTGAGTCTCCAAAGAGGACCGTGAGGGTCTCCCAGTCGCTAGAAGTCATCAGCCTACGGTCATACAGATAGCTACTAAGCAGTGAGATGTAATTCCGTACAATGCTAGCTTCCGCGGGTAGATAGGAGAAAAATGAAATCCTTGGGTGTGGTCAAAACTCACAGACGAGGGCAAAGGAACATATGACAGACTTGCGACATCACAGCATATCTAACGACGTGGTGATGCACCTAAGCACAAAATGTTGCGTGTCTAAGTGGCCAGAAACAGTCACCTTACCACTGGATCCACCATTCCACTGGATCTACTACTCACATATCCGCAAAGTTCATTCAACATCTTCACCTCTCCACCTCTCCACCTCTCCACCTCTCCACCTCTCCACCTCTCCACCTCTCCACCTCTCCACCTCTCCACCTCTCCACGTTTCCCTCTTCCTCTTCCTCTTCATCTCCCTTTCCCTCTCCCTCTCCCTTTCCCTTTCCCTCTCCCTTTCCCTCTCCCTCTTCCCATATCTCTCTCTTTTTCAATAAATCTGCGCATGCTTAGAGAGATATGATTGTACTAAGGCATAGTTAGACAAAAGCAGACAATACATGGATCAAGATTTTAAGATAAAATATTGAAGGTGTTTCCATTCTTGTAGGTAGACTGAAGTGCACCATACAAAATTGGACTGGTGAGACTTCGCGGCATATGTTTGTTTTTGTTGTTGAGCGGGTTTCTTGTTGGTGAGGAACGGCTGGTTCTTCATAAATAAACTTGCCGAGTGGGGTAGTGTCAATTCGCCTCCTAGGGAGGCTCCAATCCACATGTTTTAGACTTGGTCATTAGTTTCACTGCTACGATCCCGAAAAAGAGCCTTCGGCCCCAAAGGGGGACCACACCCCCGACAACCACCAGATCCTACTTGGGTGAGCCGGTGGGTATGCTGCTAGAGGGCTTCCCTGCTAATGACAATACAGTGGAAGCGTGGAGAAATGGCTATAAGCTTTAGGCGGTATTAAAAAAATTGTACGCAGACTGTCAGTAATATGATGCCCATAACTCCACTACATGTGCATCCTATGACTGATTATTTTACTTCCATCCGCCTAGAACCACCTTGGCCTGCGACTCTCCGCGTGTCGGATTGACAACCATATGGTTGGCTATTTGCCTCTTTCGGATCCCTCGCTAATCTCACTTCAATGGACAATTTCCTGGGCCACACATGGTTTGTAGCGTTCGTGCCGCAAGTCACATTGCTTTCCGATATGTCGACGTGCTCGATATCCGTGCCCACGTTTTTGCTGCGCGCTATTTCCGGATATACCGGCCACCGGAGACGGAAGGCTTGTTTGCTCACCGACATGGCTGCATTCATCGATGCGATAAAAAGTAGTGTTGTCAAGTAGCGCCAGTTAGTGCTTATTGATGAATGAGCCAGAATGCTCATTTCGCTAGAAGCAATTAGCGATAAGTGGAGCGTTTTATTTGACTTGTCATTCCGAGTTGTGTTTGAAGTCCTAATTACATTACCCATATCTGTTGGCATCCAATTTGAAACAAGCCAACCGTGCTACTTTTACTGGAGACAGAACTGATGTCTTGGGCTTTGTTCTTCTGTGTCCGTACTTAGTGACGTCAAAGATATGTGTTTTTCTCATATATTTTTTTAGTCACTTACTAATAGATTCTAGATGACACAAATCCACCCAGGTATACGCATGCTATGCACATAGCAAACATATTTTGAGAGAAGAGCGGTCGCACACCGCCACGCTGGAGATGGACGCCAACAATCCCCAGAAGCACACAAAGGCAAGAAGAGCAAGAAGCAAAAATAGCCCCCTGTTCTGGGCCATTGCAACAGGGGCACACACCACAGCACGCCCCATTTGCGCAACAACCCATGACCTGCGCCTCAAAAATCATACACTCCCATAGCGCACCCGCCGCCCGGCGTAGCTATTCATCTGTACTTTCCTCGCCTTCAAGACAGACCCACACCCGGGACGGCACCAGCACCCACCCATCCCACCAACCCACCAGCAGGCGGCTCCTTAAGTCCAGTACACACTCCCCTCCTCAACTCCCATAAATCTTCACCATCACCCGCGCCGCACCCCACTCATCACACCACCCCACCGCAGACCCGACATCATCCCACATCCAGGCCACAACAAACCCGGCCTCCTCCCACTTCCACCCCCACCCTCAGACCCAGACCTGGCCTGTATCCCGTTCCTCACCGGTGCCGCCATACCTTGCAGGACTTGGCCGTACGTATTCGCCACCCTGCCTCCAACCCGCCAGCGTCCACCCCACCACCCATACCACCCATCCACCATCCCACCACCCTGACGCATTCCTAGCACTCCCTCCCCGGGCCGCCCGCTCCCGCACCTCCAATTCGCCCGGCCCAGGCCAAAGCCGAATCCTAAGGTCATCTCAGCCACCACACAGACCGTCCACAGATCTGCGGCCATCGTCTCCTGCCAGACGGACCCCTCCACCTCCTGAGCTACCACCCAAACCATCGCCAAAACATCGTCCGATGCCGCCACCCAGACCGAGTCCATTACGCTTACCAAGCCCATCCAGACCGAACCTACAGCCCCAACCTAAACAATCCCGACCGAAACTACCTCGCCCCTTCCCCCACCCCAGGCACAAGCCTCGCACCCGTCACAACGCAATCAAATCACCGTCCATTATCACCAGAGCCCGCAATCAGTTCTGTCTGACTCACCATACACCTTCACCAACCGCCGACTCGGCTGTCTCCCCAACTCGACACGGACAGCACCCCTGCGTAAGAGCACCGACAGACACTAATCACGTACTACAGTGGGATCCAGGTGGTCTTCCGGGAAAATCCAAGGAGTTTAAGACATAATTCCTCACAGTGAAATGATTACTGGCTACGCTCCAAGAATCACATTTTCGAGAATTTGACTAAATTTGGAACAGTATCTCAGATTACACTTGGGATATCAACAATGTAAATTGAAAACAACATCGGAAATAGGGCTCAGGCACACTCATCGCTGACAGCATCGTCGAACAACGCCACTTTCTCCCCTGAACTGGTAGCAGTCAGCTTCAAAACTGTCCATTGCTAAATCATTATACATCTCACCGTCTGCTACAGCCCCCCCCCAACAGGACCTGGGAGACCTGCTGCTTCAGACTCCCCCACCAGTTCTCATTATGAGAGACTTTAACGCTAACCACCTCTCATGGGGAAGTAATCAGACGTACAATAGAGGCCGTGAAATTCCCCAGTTCATCTCAAGCCATAGCTTAGTAAAACACTGAGGTCCACAAGCTCCACACACCATCCTTCTGAGGATCGGACAGTTGCATTGATTTAATCTGCTGATCGTAACGACTAAGCTCACTATTTGACTGGTCAGTCTCAGACGACCTCGAGCTGAGCGACCACTACCCAATCATAATTAGGCTCAGAATGGACGTATTCCACATCAAGTTATTTAGAGCATATCAGAACTTGAAAAGGGCGAACTGGACAAAATTACCAGATCAGGTGGATCTGTAACTTCCCAGCTCAGAGAACGAAAAATTCGAAACAATGTTCAGAGCCATCAGCTCAGAACCGCGAGACTCAGTCCCGAAAAGTAATACACCTAGGAAAAGGTATCGGCGCCATGATGGACCTTGGACCGTCAGAGGACAATCGTCACACGTCACCGCGTCCACAAACATTACAAAAGGTGCGTTTGCGAAGCACACCTGTGATCATACAGACACTCCCAACAACACTGGCGGTGCACAATCTGAACAGCGCGCCAAAACTCTTTGCAGACTTTCGCATCACAATTCAATAGGTTCACCTCTAGGAAACTCTCTTGATACCCTTATGCAAATTTCACCTGTAGCAGCACAGACGACTACAACCAATAATTAATTATGCACGAATTGCACCATGCCCCCACCAAGTGTGAAAGCACGTCGGCTGGGTTGGATGACATTCAGTACCAGTTTTCAAACAGCTCTGCACATGGTGCACATTGAGCATCCTGCATCCGGCTATCCTGGCCGATAGCTAAATTCTAGAAAGGCTTCAAACAAAAAGCATAGTAATCTGCTCAGATTTCAAATCCGTCATTTAGTCAATTAGCAACACATACGGGTACCCATATCCAATCATTGATCGAATCCAACAAGCCTTATCGAATCCACATTGAGCACCGGCTATCCTGGCCGATAGCTAAATTCTAGAAAGGCTTCAAACAAAAAGCATAGTAATCTGCTCAGATTTCAAATCCGTCATTTAGTCAATTAGCAACACATACGGGTACCCATATCCAATCATTGATCGAATCCAACAAGCCTTAGCATCCAAGGCCCGTATTGTAAACAACCTTTCCCTCGTTTGTATTTCAGGCCACACCATCAGCCCAGATAACCTGCAAGGACATCAGCTGGCAAAGCAAGCCTTAGCATCTTTATGGCACCATTTATTACAGCATAAATATTTCGCAGAAGCACTTTTACAATGCCACGTATGTAAGCATCACCAGAACACATGAACACAACACAACTCCAAAACTCACTGATCCAACCACACTCAAGTTATCAAACCAACGGTAGGCACATGGAACATATAAATCAATCGCATCGTGTCAGAAGGAAGTCATACCAGATCACTGCGATACCGGCAACACCACACTAATCGCAGGTCACAACCTGCTAGACTGTAGCACCTTTAACGCCCAAAAACAAGCACCTAATGCCTTCTGCCAGAGACAGGACATCATCCGCTCACTTTTGTCACTTTTGGGTGACCAGATACCACCCAGAAATCATCCAAGTGTTATTTGGCTATCTGTATGGCATCAAATAAACATGAGCACTGCAAACACCGCACCACCAACACGTACTTCGACTCGCACTCCAGCACGCAATGCATGCCTGCGCATACACTCGTAGGAATAACGGAAATGTCATCCACTAATAGCATTGAATGTACACGAGGCGATTCTCTTTTCCATGTGATATAAATGGCTGCCTTGCAGTGCCGTCGGCCGCAGATGAGCCAACTTGCTTTAAAATTAGCATAGCGTAAAATAATTACCCAGTGGTGCTATCGGACGGTGTAAGAGCCGATTTGCCTTGCAATTCATAACATAAAATGGCTAGCCAGAGGCGCAATGGACGTAACGAGCAGAATTGCAAACCACCGTACTAACCCAACACATAACCGTGCATGAATGTATGCTGTCCGCACGATAAAGATCCTTGTCCACACGGTAAAGATCCTTGTGCAGACGGTAAAGATCCTTGGATGCTTTTCGATAAGAGTAGGCTAATGCTGCACCCGCGAAAAATCAATTTTCTCGTCACCCCGTCGCCCAAACTACGAATAATCTTTCGGAGGAGTAAAGTAAAACTAACAGCACTAAACATCCGGGAGATGTCCGCTGACCAGATCCGTATTCAGCACATTAACGTCACGTGCACCATAACGTATGACCTAACCTTTAACGTAAGTGTATAATTACCTTAGATTTGCTTAAAAACCCTGCTCGCATTAAAGAGCGGGACAAATGATCTTCATGGTCAACACGCCTCTAAGCTCACCCCCCCCCCTACACACACACACTCCACCTGCACATGTCCGACATCTGACCCACATGTCAAACTGAAGGTTAAGACAAAGCAAGTACATCGCATGGTACTTGCCTCCTGATTGTCTCCCTATTTCCGTTTACCGACACCAAATATCTAATTCGTTCGGTTTATATCTCAATGTATTTGTCCGGATGTGGTTTGTCTCAAATCAGCGAACATGACGCTACGCGGACGACACTCACGCCTGACTTGTTGTGACCTTCATCATTGGAGAGCCATTGAACCTTGCTTGCATATATCTCACCGCGTTTTAAAGTTGTCGCGAATATTTGCAGGGGGGAGATTTCACCCTCCACCCCGGTCAATACCGGGCTACATCAATGGTCTCCCGCACTCGAAACATTCGCATTAGCCCACTGCGTCACAGAGACGGCTCGAGGGCATGGTGTTGACATGAGTGGCTTGCAGGAACGAGTGTACGAGCCACTGCGACCAATAGGGCGACTGTTCTGCCAACTTCACAGCCGTTCTATCAGTTCTCGGGAACATTTCTCTGTTAGCTGCATGGCGTTTTACAGCAGATACCAGAGTCGAGGGCACTGGGAACAGGCTCCGGCCCTCGCGCCAACAATAGCATTTCTCCTCTCGCCAGTTTGCAACAGCGCATTTGAAGCTCAGCCCTCGCAAAGCCACATCACTGTTACCAACGCGAGTTTACCAGATCGAATCAAATGGCGTACCAATGTGTGTGTTGAACGCTTCATTTCAAGGCTCTCTCGTTGAAGTAAGAGCCGGTGCGACGGATCATTCGTGATAAAGTAGGAATTATTTTGTAACGACTGTTATTTTCAAAATATCATACTGCTATAAAATCATGCTTAACACACGCACTGGAGGGGAGACGAAATCCGCCCATCCGCCGAAATGTCCCGCGCGTCATTTAAGGAAGGAAAAAGCGGAAATTTGACAAACATTTCTTCGAGTTAGTGGCCGTTAAGTCAAAACATTTCGTAGCGCCAGACCACAAAAATCGGCTCCGATTCACTTCCCGTATATTGGTAAAAGAGAAGTGTTCTTGTTAACACTAGCGACTTGCTTGATGTATATTGTTATGCTACATAGTTTCAAGGTTTTGTTAGGTCACCGAGGTCAAGTCAGGTCAAGTTCACAACAGGTTAGTGGAACCAAAATTGGTCAGCTGGAATGTTGTCATAAATTCAAATGACTGTCATGCGATTGATGTCACTTTGCATGTCACTACCTACATGTTCTGAAATAAATGTTTGTCATTGTGTACCTGAGCGTTTCCATACTTTATTCATGTACTTCACTCCTTTCTTCTCGAAGCCGATTGCGCCGAGCCGCCCAAGGGGGCAGCGGGTGGGCGGCCCGGTTCCGGTACCTGGAACAGGTAACTGGACTTGATAAAGTGCTGCTATACAAGTGACCTAAGGCCAAATGTCGGGACTAGCATCTGTATTGCACCATTAGTAATGTCCAAAGCATCATTGATGCTCATTTTGGAGCATATGAACACAATCACAGCGAGTCATAACAATGGCAAGCCAAGCCACGCAAAACAATACAATTCTGCCATGTGCGACTCATTTGACCTTGAAAATATTTGCGAACAATAGAGTTCACTACCGAATTCATCTACCCTGCGAATTTCGCTACTCCAGCTTAAATAGAAGCCGAAATCTTAAGGAGTCAGAATCCCCCCCCCCCTCCAGTGCGCGTAATTTTCAGAGGTCCTTCAGGGCGCGTGTTAAGCATGCTTATTAAAATATGGCCTAAGCATTACCAATTATTTGCAGCCCAGCATGTACGCATGACTACCGAGTCTCACAAAGGAAGACTTCATTTCAATAGGAAGGCTTCTAGAAGATAGCAGGTGACACATATCGTATATATATATGAGATGAAATCGCTTTTTAATACGCCATGAGGATGGCATGTTGCGCACAAAATGTAACTGCTGGTGTGAATATGTTCCGTAGTAACTGGAGCAACGCCGGAGTATATGCCATAACTGTCTGTTTGTGTCCGCCTGCATCGCCACACTGCTGCATCGGCACACTGCTGACACTAGCAACCTACTGCATCAACACACTGCTGACACTAGCACACTACTCCATCAGCACACAATTGCATCAGCACACTGCTGACACTAGCACACTACTGCATCGGCACACTACTCCATCGACACACTGCTCCATCGGCACACTACTGATACTAGCACACTACTGCATCAACACACTGCCGACACTAGCACACTGCTGCATTGATCCACTACTGCATCGACACACTGCTGCATCGGCACACCACTAATGATACAGCAGTCCGCTACCCACCCGTCCGTCTGTCAATCCCTCTCTCTCTCTCTCTCTCTCTCTCTCTCTTCTCTCTCTCTCTCTCTCTCTCTCTCTCTCTTCTTCTTTTTCTCTTCTCTCTCTCTCTCTCTCTCTCTCTCTCTCTCTCTCTCTCTCTCTCTCTCTCTCTCTCTCTCTCTCTCTCTCTCTCTCTCTCTCTCTCTCTCTCTCTCTCTCTCTCTCTCTCTCTCTCTCTCTCTCTCTCTCTCTTTATTTCTCTATTCTAGGTTTGACACTCTGAGCATGGAGCCTTAGGGTGGATGAGGCGGCGAATGTACCTTTGTGACATGATATGTGATATTATCGTGAGATTCCCTGTCTGCGACGGATGATGACTTCATCTGCAATGTACGGTGGGCACATATTGGTGCTCACACTCGTTTTAGGTTCCAATAAGTTCCAATGCTGCAGAAAATGCTAGGCCAACTCGTGGCTGCCGCACATTTATGTTCAAACTGACCAATTATATGAACGTGAAATCTCTTGGACAATGGTGGAAATTTTCATTTGCCGACAATGTGCATGCGGTTATGGTGACCAGGACTGAATTACCGTTTCAAGCACGTGCTAGAGAAGAAGAAGAGCGGTTGGTGGAGAAGCAGCGATCTGGGGTTCCAATCACTTCTGGTCGGGTCACTTTCGCGGTGTGCTTTTCGTTCGACAGCGATCGTGCGTGAACTGGAAAATGAGAAGCTGCCCTGAAATAGCACTGGAAGACAAGTACTGATACAAGTCGTCTTTTGCAAAAAGCAACTTCCTGCAAGTCACAAGATAGGCATCACCACCGTCATGCTTCGAAAACGCATTTGGTGCGTTTGCAAAAAAAGAAACAGGGGACAAGTGAGCCAATCAAATATCGACAAGGCTGTATATCGCGGAATTCTGGGGAAATATACTTAGTACTTCAGTATAAATAATTATGCTATGTGTGAATGGCTCTGGATGGTTATAGATGTGGCTGCTCCCGCCTTTTCCCCATAAATTGAACAAAAATGACTCAGCAACATACGCTGTGCAAAACATTGCCTTGCCACGCATAAAAAATGAATGCCACTTTTGGCATATGACACCTATAGCATAATGTCAAGCTAAGCTTGACCTCATGAACTGATCTGGAGTCACTTTTCAATATTCGCTTACGCTTTTTGTGAACATTCATGCTATTCAGTTCTGAACCATATTGCTTGGATAAATTTAGGTAATTGCTCTCAGGTGCGGTAAAGTAAGGGGAACCTGGGAGGACTGCCACTAAAAGGACTGTGAGACAGCCACCTGAGAGGACAATGTATCTTGGTTTTGATATGTCATAACCTCGTGGCCTTGATAGGCTTGACGTCAACTGCCTACACGACGCACACTCATCATAGAAGAACTAAATTCCGAGGGAGCATTTTAAACTGTTTTGTAATGAGTACAGACCAGCTTAAAGAGCTTAGGCGATAAAGTTGACTGTTCACTGCACCGAGTAGCAAAACTAAACCAGGCTGTCCTCTTCGAGAATGCCCACCACAGTAGCAACGCTCAATCGTAAGCTGAAATGTGTATCCATGCTTAGCCATGCAATGCCCATGTTACTGACGTGTCCATAAATATTATTTGAAGTTTTGCATGCATGACCAAGAACGACTGACATACAAAACTTTTTAACTAGCCAAGTAGTCTGTGTGTAGTGTGATGCCGATGGTCCGGAAGCGATGTTTATTGTTATCGTTATCATCCAACACCACACACACTTATATTTCACCGCGGCATTATTTGATTGCAATTATATGTCAATTTTCAGAAGTTGGGCGGAGTTCCACACTTTCCTCAGACATTGCCCTCAATTCCTGGTGATAATTTATGCAGTCAATGCACCCTAAAGCCCAAATAACTAATTAACTAACTGGTGATAATTTGCACCCTCTGCAGACGGCTGCAATGTGTGCAGAGTACAGAGTTATTGCCAGAGTTGTGTGTGAAAAAATAACTCATGAGGTGAGACTGCCAACAAACAATTTGCCCGCTTACAGATGACATTGAGGGGAATTGTCGTCCTTTGTCTCGCATCAAGCAGCTGCCAGCCACAGGAGAGTGTTTGCCGATATAAAGGTGGGACAGGCAATCGGTAGCGAAGACACAGCAATCACAGACTGCATCACTTCTTTTCCTGGATTTTGAAGTAGTGTTTTCTTTGACTCGAAGCGATCAAATACTAGCAAAAATGGATTTGCTCTGTTTTCCATGTCCATCCGAAAATTGCATTTCATAACGGTGAAAACCTGTCTCCAATATCGTGGCTTCATTTATGACTTTTGTCCCTGTGCATACAACACCAAACACAAAACGAATTAGACAACGCTGTAAGTACAGTTGAAACGAACTCGTTTTATTTTCATTCCCCAATGATAGGCCAGCAGTGACGCAAGAACGCTCAAGCATCTCCTGATGCTCCTGATGCACTCATGCATGACTGCTGCCCCTCCCCCAACCTACAAGCAAACATACAAGGGCATGCCCAAAAAAATGTGTAAAAGAACTATGGACTGCAAGACAGCTAAAATTGCCGGATCGAAAGCTGTGTACGCTGGGCACATGATGACAGATATAACGAGGGAGTAACATATAGCACACTCATCCCAGCCTAAAAACATACCTCTAATTATTCACCACCGACTAACGGTGTCATCAGGCTATCAGGCTGTCAAAAGGCGTAAATTAATTAACTAATAAACTGGGGACAGCATGCCATGATTACGAGATGCAACAGCTGCAATGGACATTTTCGGCTGCGCCCGCAATATACGTAGGCTCCTTGAATTTCAGGGAGTGTTGGAAACATGATGCTCGTGTTTCAATATCCGCTTTTTGCTTGTTTTGCGCTGGAGCCGAAGCTTATTCATATGCTACCCACTCACTTAGTGGCCACCAGGGTAGTTTGGCAAATAGGGACGCATTTCATTTCATGGTCGGCGGCGTGCCGGGTTAATTTAGCATCGCACAACTCATCACCAAGTGTATGCGCCGGCCGCGAACTTCGAGATGGGAAGCAGCTGTCGTTAGGTACTTCCCAGCGCGGAAAATGTGCCGAACCTAGCCAACTAGGTCGTACAGGAAGGGTGTAATCAACGCACGATGATAGCGAAACGAGGAGCACAATGCATAGCGTCAATTTCCGGGACGTCCAGTTCAAATTATTGAACATGACCTGTAGTTCCTGTGGGTTTTATTTACAGTGGGACTGGAACATGATTCCACCATCGGCACCACGCGAGGTTTCTGAGATTAAGGTGTCGGGGAAATTCGATATGATGCGAATTGTTGGGGGTAGTTAAGCTGCATGAGTAACTTTCTAGCACAATGTCGACATGAGCACATGTCAAGGCTATTCCAGGTCACTCGAGTTCAGCGTGCCAAGCTTCTGCATTAGTTGTCGGAAACTTATCCCAAATGCAATCTGGCCTGTCTTCCGAGTATTTCACTGGTAACTGCTACAAGCATTTTGTGCATACCACGTCGAAGATAAAACAGACCCTCTTCATTCAGACTGTCATTTATTTTGTTCATGAAATCTTCACTGACATTATCAATAGAGGACGAGGCCATGGTGTGATTCAAAACGAAAGTACACAAAAAAGCAATAAATCAGACTGACCTGATTCTACTGACAATTGCACGGCACCGATATTTCATTACGGCCCGCAATCACATTATGCCGAGATGACAACAAAGCCCAGAGGAGTCCACCCCGAGAACCTGCAAAAGTAGCGGATGAGAATTATGCAGAGTTAAGCTAACGAGGTGATGCAACGACACTGATAGATCGCCATTCGGACTGCGGCCACGGCGAGGAGTCGGGTCAGCGCGGCGGGCGCCGCTGGCGACGCGCCAAAGCGTCACAAACGCCGCACCAGCCGCTCGTTTGTCCCAGATGCAAATCAGTGCTGGCTGCCTCCGGATCGGTCGGCCTGCAAAATGACCTGTCGGCCCGTTATTACTCTTCCGTGACGCGTGCGGTATTGATGCCGGGAAAGCCGCCGACTCTAACGGCCATGGGGCGTGTACCTCAGCCACCAGCGGCAGCCAATGGGACTTGCACCCCCCCCCTCCCCAGTCACAGGCGGCAGCCATGGGGCGTGTACCCCAGCCACTGGTGGCAGCCATGGAAGGTGCGCCTCTTGCGCCGGCCACATTCGTGCGATGATCTGATGCTCATACTCGGCGCCGACTGGTTGCATTCGAGTGTTTCTCGCGCACTAAATGGCGGGAGCAGGTGAACCGATTTGATTGAGCGTTGTGTTGCTCGACGTGAGCAGGTTGTGTGCGGACGCGATGATGACCGGCTCGGACCGCACGTGGAGTGCTGTCGACGTGGGCGGCGCACCTCGCAAACACGGCTGGTTTGTCGGCTGCGCCGGTCCGCCAGCCGGCTCGGAAAACAGCACCGCATACCAATCGTGCCGCGTACGCCCGGCCCGACAACGATCGGACGGCTGTCGACCGCGGAACGGCGGCGATCTGCGGCGAGCGAGGAGGAAGCCGTCCGCTGGCTGGCAACGATGCAGATACGCCCAAATATATGATACTCCTAAATATCCGGTGCGACCACGGGGGTCGTACCGGCCCCTCCCCGCACTTGTCAGGAACAACCATCAAACGAATGATTGCTGCGTGTGGAGAGTCAACTTACAAAGCGGCTAGCTCCGCCCTCACATCCGCCTCACACTCGTCCCGGACGTTCTCACGACCTTGTAAATGACACGACATCGGCATTGGAGCCAGACCGAACCGCCGGATCCAGTCTGAGCCAGTGGGGCGTTCAGGATCAATGGGGCGGAGAAAATTGGGACTTGGCGAGATGATTGGCAGCCAAAGTGTTGGCAACGAATCAAGCGGACACGGTGCGGTCTAATATCGGAGATGCGCCGGAGGTAGCGGGCACACCTGGCTGTGGGTGGTCGTGACGCGTGCTCCGGACGATAAGTGTCTTGATCCGGGTCGGTGCCGGTGACGTTGATCACCGAGAGAGCAGGCAGCCAGCTGGCTCCCATCCCGGCCGACCCGAGCTGGACGACAGTGGCTCGTGGACGAATCATGTTGGAATGCATTTGCGAACGCAACGTAAGGTTAACGGTCGGCGCGAGGAGCCTGCTGCAGACACAGCCGGAGGGGGTGGGGCCAGAGCGGGGGTGTTTGCGCGCGGAGGAGATACAGCGTCAGTGTTTCGTAACACAGGTCAGACACGGGCACGGGCCAATAGAAGAGCGCTTTTTGCACTGACCAGGAGATATTATGGACAGACAACGCAAGTCAACGCGGGAAGGCACTCCGAGAGGCTGGAAAGTTCCGCGACCGCACGTGCGTTTCCCCTCACACGCACACCAACCCTGGTCCATCTGTGTCTTAATTCCTCTCTACCAGTTCCGGTCACCGGGGTTCGTTCTATTTCCCTATCCGTCGATCTCTAAGTCGGGCGGTTCTCGTGGGTAAGAATCATGGTCATACCGAGCCGCGGCGACTGGGACTAACGGCTAGCAGCAGCCAAGATAAAAACATTCACGGCTACGCAACGAGTATGACAGACGACAGACTAAGCGACGTTGACTGGCAGGATGGGGATAGGGCCCATGCGGTCCCGCATGTGTCTCAGTTCCCCAAGTGACAGCGACACCCGCTCTCTCACAGGCCGCTCTTTCATAGGCCACTTTCTCATAGGCTCCCCTCACCCTTCTTGAATCCCCTCAGGGGCCGTTGGGGCCCTCTGGAAACTTGGGGGAACTCTACGGTGCTATTAGCAGTTCATATGGGCTCTCACATGTCCGAAGAATGGAATAGCCACCCAATTCATGCTGTAGTATGTGACAGCGACTATTGAAGTTGCTGCGACCAGTCGAGTGGCGAATTTTCTGAATAATCCAAGTATTCCAGAATTTCGTTCGTGACTGGAAAAGAGCGGCGATGGTAGAATGGCATTCCACGAAGCCGTGCTGTCCTGGATTGAACATGGCTACTGCGATAGGTGGTCAGCTGACGATGCACAAATTTTCATACAATTTTCCATACTATTCGCACGTCCAGAGGTCCGCACCAACTTCGCATGTCCGGGGGGCAGATGTCTGCCCCCCTAAGATCTCTAGAACTATGCCAGCTAGCGATAAACGGAAAGCGGCGTTGGATAGCTGGTGACGGGCTCTATCGAAAGTGTCTTGGTAATTTTTTCGCTCAGGTCAACATTCAGGTCACTGAGTCGTCATAGGTCAAATTCGACCAGATCAGATGGGACTCAGATATTGACATATCTTGACCTGCAACGATGAAACAAACGGCGAAAGCTATTCGACGTCCTTGAAATGCGCTACCGAAAATAGGCGGTGTAATTTAAGATCAGGTCAACCGAAACTATGACCTCAGTCAGGTCATGAAGTAGCCTAGGGATGTCATGTGTTGTATGTATCAATCACACTCTTGGCGATACAAGCAGAATGACATAATTTGCCTTCTAGCTCGATGCAGTGCGGTATAATGCGCAGAAATGTGCCAGTGATCTCAGGTGACCTCAGATGACCTTGGTGAGGTCACTGAGCAAAAATGCCAGCGGTAACATTGAGCATAGCTTCAAACTACAAGCCACAGCCGTTGTGATGTCATTCCGAGAGCAAATATGCAACCAGGAAACATTTGTATATTTTACCATAGCCCTATAATGGGGAAGGCATGGCTGCAACCTGACCTCAGGTCAATGCTACGAAAAATCCCGATATATATGTTATGATCCCCGATGAGATCATGACGTGTTATATGTTTGAAATAAATCTCCCAATTATTGTGGAAGTTATGCCACCTGGAACTCCGAGTGTAGTTGGGTCACTTCGCCTGACCTGATGGCCTGACCTGATATGACCCAGGATTAAAAATGTATGAAGATATGCAGAAAATATCAATGAACAGCTATGCGGAGTTTGGCCTTGCTAGCCCGATTAGTTTGGCGGAAATTCAGGAAAAACAGGAGGGGGACAGATACCTGCCCCCCCCCCCCCGCCCCCCGGATGTGCTCGTGATATGACCGGAACTACAGTGATTGGCCGAAAATTGGATGCTTTGAAAGGGTCGCATCCATTGTGAAGAGGAATAGCCATGCCACTTTTCGAACTGGCTGGCACCGTTTTGGTGAATATGCTAGAGTTAACAATGCGGAGTAAAAGGTGGCTGATGGCCTTGAAACAAAGCTCTAAAATTGTGAGCGATATACCACTTGCTATATCTTCCTTCCTTATTATATTACATCTTGTTTAATACAACGAAGAATGGCTCTTAAGTGCTCCTGGTTTTGACATTGTGAGACGAAATGTACGACCCTCATATACCAGGAGGTGCTGAGTTTACATAAAAGTAACGTTCGGGATTATGCTATATTACTCAACGTTTCGGCCGGGGGCCATCGTCAGGAGTCTGACTCCTCAGGAGCCACTACTGACGATGGTCCCAGGAGACGATGGCGACGATGGCCCCTGGCCCTGACGATGGCCACAGGAGACGATGCCCTGGCCAGGGGCCAGGGGTCATCGTCAGAGTCTGACTCATCAGAGCCACCCTGACATCTTCAGGAGTGGCCAGGGGCCACTCCTGACGATGGCCCCTGACCGAAACGTTGAATAGCATAGCATAATCCCTAACGTTATTTTTGATGTAAACTCAGCACCTCCTGTGTATTGAGGGTCGTACATTTCGTCTCACGTAATATATTACATCTTTGTTTACTTCCTTTCTACCACCTTCCTTACTAGGCAGATAAAAAATGACGCATCGAAGCTGGTGAAAAGTCATAATGTGCTGATGAAGGAACCAGTACGCATGGGAATATGACATTCAGATGTCGACGGTCCGGCCGGTTAAACTTGGACTTGACAGCGTCTCGAGTTTGAGCACCCAATCGATGAAAATAGCTGCTCATCTTATCTAGGTCAGACTGACAGACTTAACCCAGTCTGGTAATTTGACGGACCGCGAGTTGACGGACCGCGAGTTGACGGACCACGAGTTGACGGACCGGGAGTTGACGGACCGCGAGTTGACGGACCGCGAGTTGACGGACCGCGAGTTGACGGACCGCGAGTTGACGGACCACGAGTTGACGGACCGCGAGTTGACGGACCGCGAGTTGACGGACCGCGAGTTGACGGACCGCGAGTTGACAGACCGTGTTTGAGCGCCACGGCCGGTCACGATTACCGGTATAATGCGGACGCTGGCGTGTGGATGATGCGCTCGATGGTGTTGTCACGCATGACCACGTCAGAGAGAGACAGTCTGTCGCTCTCCTCTGGACTTTAGTTGCTTGCGATACCGCCGGGTTCGAAACCGCAATGGTGTCCACGTGTCAGAATGTATATTAATTTAATGACGGTGTAACTAGGGCTGTTGCCAATCTGAGAGGGCAATAACCACTGCATAGCGCAAGCCCAAAGCAGCTAAAGGGCCTAAAGCCTGAACGGCTTGAAGTCAGGCTTCCACCAGATGAGTTGATAATTGTGGATAACTTTTTAGAATACCATTCCTTTGTGGTTCAGGGTGGCGTACATGGGCTCCATTGGGAGAACACATAGGCGAATGCCTAGGCATTTGTCATTTTTACCACAGCTGCCAATGAAGCAGCTATTGCTGAACGTCAGTGTGTCATTAGCGGTAGCACCCAACATAGAACGGACTATCCTATATGATAGTTATTAAAACAAAAAAATTTAGGGGGGGAAAAAAAAAAAAAAAAAAAAAAAAATTTTTAAGAAAAAATTAAAAAAAATAAAAAAAAAAAAAAAAAAAAAAAAAAAAAAAAAAAAAAAAAAAAAAAAAAAAAAAAAAAAAAAAAAAATAAAAAAAAAAAAAAAAAAAAAAAAAAAAAAAAAAAAAAAAAAAAAAAAAAAAAAAAAAAAAAAAAAAAAAAAAAAAAAAAAAAAAAAAAAAAAAAAAAAAAAAAAAAAAATAAAAAAAATATAAAAAAATAATTATAAAATTTAAAAAATTTTATTTTAAATTAAAATTAAAAAAAAAAAAAAAAAAAAAAAAAATAAAAATGAACATGGAGTCCAGATGTGCCCAGAAGAATGTATGGATGAACACCAAGAGCTAGAGTGGCACCCACACAACTGGTAAGCCACAAAGTGTAGCACTTCCCCCAAAACTCCAAAATACTGGTGGATATGAGCCATGTTTTGCTACAGCATAGGAATTGTCACGGGCGCTATTACTTTTCCACACATGTTTTACACACATTTTGCCTCCATGAAGCATACAAAGGTATTAGGTTTGGCTAAGTTATGCTAGATTATTTTTTTTAATAAGTTATCCATTTATGAAATTGCTTTCGGTATCATTCAGGATTATAAAAAAAAGTTTTTGAATTTTAAAAAACACTCGGGCAAGCATAGGCTGTTTGGTTAGAATAGGCCATTTACTTTTAATTTGTTAAAGGAAAAAATTGCTTAGAAAATTTTTATTAAAAAAGGTTTTCTTGCATCCAGTTAGTCTGCAGCTTTTTCTTCATTTTTAACATCATATTTCATGGTATATTTCTCAACCAAACCCGAGCCACTTTTTTGGTGTCATTTTGCTACCCTTTACACTTGCGAAAAAAATATGCGGTCACATCATGTAAGTACCTACATTATGAACACATTCATAATCATTGCACAAAAAATAAATTTCAAGAAATAAAATCACGTTAAACTGCAAATTTGTTCATTCAGAAAGTCACAGACCAGAAATGTTAAAAGTATAATGGTATTCAATGGAGAATGGGGACAACATGCACCTAATAATTACTGAACATTTCATGAATGCACAAATAATGCTTGAATGCATGTATATCTATAATATCTGCAGTCAATGTGCACTGAGGAGGTCCAGCCCCCATTTTGAAAAAAAAAACATTCACGCTTCAAAATGTGGTAAGTGAAAACAAGATTTTCCAGACAAAAGCAAAGCAATCAGTTTTGTTCATTTCTACACTTGTCGGCAAAACATCGCAGCAATTAATATTATCATGTCCTGCTCCTTGTATTATCTGAAGATATCCCGTCACACAACACAAGCTTACAGCTTTGGTTTATCCAAATCAATAACTCGAATAACCGCGAAGATATGTGATATAGGTAAGTAGCTAGGTACCTACATAGTCAGATAATACAACCTCTCATACCTCGAGCCAGACACGCAGTCAATTCCATCCGGATTGTAGCGAAGAGCTTTAAAGAAAATCCTTCGTTGAATAAAAAACCACTACGCTCCGCTAACCAAATATAGGAATTCACCTTCACCAGCCCGACCGCGTTCTTGGATTCAATGAGTTCACCGCTCTCCATCTCCCACTCCGGCCGGAGCTATTTGAACCATTGCCACGAAAAGCCATGGATAATGCATTTCTTCTTTGTTCCTTGGAGAATGATATGTTCTGCATCAATTGGGATGGATAAAACCGTTCATATTTATATTATTAAGCAGTCAGGAGCGATATACATAAAAGATATCGGAAGGATTTTCCCCATGAAAATTGCCTGAATGGTACCAAAACGTTCCTAAAACCTGCTAACACTTTGCTCCAAAATGAAGACCCATAGAACCAGAAATTTCACCTTCTTTCGATTTCATGACTTATATTGTTTCCGAATTTCATCAACAAGCGGGAATAGTTGTATTCATGCCACTCCGACCGCGAGGTTTCCCCACTCCGGACAATTTCAGATGTACGTGTGTTGACCTAATCCTCTACACTCTTATAAGCCTCATTCTGATCCAATTATTAATTTCTTCCCACAGTCCTGATTATTACTAATCGAGAAAAAAAGTTCCCTGTAATTCTCTTGGCAGTTTTCTCTAACTTATTTTTTATTTTTTGTATTTCATAGCAATCATGGCGCGAAATGAGACGCTAATTTCCGCTCGTCCGTGACGATAGTCTGTTTTACAGCAGCAATTTGCCCGCCCGTCTAGTTGCTTTTCATCCTTCCAAGGCATTCCTTGCTTCTACTAAACATTCCAGACATGAACTAAAAAGTGCATTGAAATACATTTAATATTAATAAGGATTGATTTCAATATCTTTCCAGCTTTCTCATTTGAAAAAAAAAATTTCATCGTGGAGAGAACAAAAGATTTTAGACGGATTGTTTTAGTACAACTTTCCTTGAACCATTATATATTCCGAAACCCATATCCCGAAGTAACATTTTAGACCATCACATTTTAGACCCAGCGGTGCACGAACGTCCTGCTCTCGAGGTATGTTGTGAATTTGTATTAGTTGTGCGGTGTTGGTACCTATGCTAGGAGTGGCAGGTATTGATATATGAACTTGGTTGACATCGATTAAGTATACTTTTGTGATCATTTTCTCTACCATTGCTCAGGAAGTTGCCTTATAAGTCATTCACGTAACGTGGATGACTTCAGACGACGATGTGTGGTGGACCCCATCTGGTTGTCTGTGAGACACTAGGATAAGAACCTAACAAATGACTTAAAGGCGTTTTATTCTTGAGGAAGAATAATTATCGGGTTATTTTACGACGCATTCAACCGCAAAGTTGCATAGCACCGCCACCCTATATCACACCGATTGGTCGTGGGTGGACTCTGCAAATGCCGCCGGCCGCGAGATTCGAGTCCCACGCTCCACCATCCAAGCTACCGAGGCCCCTGGGTTTTATTCGGTTGGTTTTTGGGTTCGGGCGCATCACTGCGTTGGTTAGGCCCTATTTTTATGGGTTTTTATTCTTCATTCCAGGAGACATCACTGCATTTTTCAAAATTTATACACTTCGTTATATATAAAATGTATATACTCCGTTACTTGGTGCTTCAACATACACCTAATAATTTGGCAAACTTGGAAATTATACACCCCATAACATAGAGCTTCTCAAGATTATACACTCCATACTTTGGCAAGCCAAAAAATTTTACACTCCGAATCCAAGACCGAGAAGTGAAAATCCAACACTGCATCATGTTCATCCCCAATGTGCGTCATGACAGGACTGCTCCCCATTCTTGCTAACTTCAATATTATCGTTAACATCGGTGCGAATCGTTCCCCGACTGTCCCACTTCTACGTGTCACGTACACAAGTGGGTGATGCAATGGACGGTTTATTTGCGAGAATGTCTCCGCGGTGAGCGAATGCCATTAACGAATGCCAACGAATGCTCGGGTGCTGATTTTTGTCGTGACACTTCCTATACGTTCCGAGTAAGTGTGACTGAAGGTATGTCGACTCTTCGTAAAGTTGATGTATATGATTCAGTATTTCAAAACCGTGTGCTTGCATGCTTTTATCCATGACTTGATCGATTGACGAGATTGTCCGTCGATGATGAAGCAAATATATACAAGCCACAAATGCGACATTGACGACACAGCACAGCGACTAAACGTCTGCAGCGGCCTGGATCGAACCAAATATGAACGCCACAGGCCAGGTTTGAGTTCTGCTCGACATTCAGACCGGCTGAGTGCAGAAGCGTGTTGTTGGTTACTATTAATGGCTTGCAGATGCCATATTGTTAAGAATCCGAGGATGCGTCCGAAGATATGAAATCATTAGACCATTTGTATTGATGCACTTGCAAACCGTGAAAATGCTCCAGTTAGATGCTTCTTGAAATATTTTGAACCGTTTTCAGTATTTGCTGCACTTCGCTATATAATAGCAGTTATAACTGCTCCAGGTGTTCTTTGATAATTGGTGTACCTGTTTGTAATGCTACTGCGACACATCTTCCCACCAACCAGAGATGGAACTGTCCCAAATGGAAGTATGTGTGAAGGGTGACAAAATGCATTACCATCCAAATATTTCCGGTCAGTGCCATGATTGCATGCTGACTTTAAGCAGCATTGGGGCGCGGGTTGTCAACTGCTTCTTCAGAAGAATAAAATGTTCCACTCTTGCCAACTA
The DNA here is from genome assembly GCA_034440575.1 of Imbricaverruca yamaguchii. NCBI lineage: Eukaryota > Metazoa > Arthropoda > Thecostraca > Neoverrucidae > Imbricaverruca > Imbricaverruca yamaguchii. The sequence goes on from JAOTOL010001628.1 coordinate 2,964,254, forward strand.
CTGGTAGCAAGATATATCCTATACCAAATGTTGTAATTACTTCCCCTTTGCACCATTAAAAGTTTAAATTGAACACAATGTTTTGAGCAATAATACAGCTTGTTTTCTGTACCAATTATAGCAAAAATTGCGACCATTTACCATTCCACTTCTGAAGCATAGTTGCACTTTGGTTTAGAAGTAGTGCGTGTGTTTTTCTCCAGGAATAGAGTTTATTTGCATCAAACAAAAAGACATCGACCAACCAACCGTCACTCTCAATGAATGTTTCTAGTCGGCTACCAGAACAATAAAATGCATAAGCAGCTTCCACTCGTTCAGGCAAAGAAAACACAAGGGTGGCGGTCTACGACACATCTGGTAGCCTATTATACAAGATGTGAACACTTTTCAAATTGGAGAATAGATGCGAGAGGAAGTGCACGAGGCCGCTTGGCATGATTTCATAAAGCTAAAGTGCATCAAGCACGATTAATTATTCAATGTTAGATTGTGTACAGCTGAATTTAAACAGTTATAGCTCTGCGGACCCTTTACGGAATCGCAAGCAACTAAGCTGAAGTCGGCGAGTCGTCTCTCCGACTCGGACCTTTGCGACGTGGATCGTCTGACCGCCCCGGTGCCACCCCTGGACCACCGTCGTGACGTACACACACAACCGTGTTCACGCATTTTATTCGCACTGTTCGAGTTGAGGCCGACCTCCATTTATCAACGATACCGTGGTTAATTCGAACGCATAATTTGAAAATCGATGTTCCAGGGTAGTCGAGACGGTAGTGTTTTTCACATATTTAGTTTTTATCCAATGCTTTGGTTATAAATAGTGTTTTTAAAACGTGAAAAAATGTATTGGCTCACTGATATTGACCTGTTGCACTTTGCCACCCATCTTAGAATTTAGTGCATCTTCCCCATTCCAGAACAGCTTTTAAAAATCAGCTCGTGGTGTGACATCATATTTTACGTCATCATGCAGGACAACCAGATGATCAGAAACTTAGAAGTCTCAGAATCGTATTCGGGGCCTTAGATAACACCTTTGACAAAATATATGCGAAGTCTGAATGGCTGCAGTGTTGAATTCCTTCCTCCCGTGTTTGAGTTACACGGAATCATCCCATACTTAAGTCTTGGAGTAGAATCGCATCGGTGCTGTTGCCTGGAGCTGAATAACTCCGTCAGTCCACACCAGTGCCACGGTGCACGACTACTGCGATCATCCCCTGCAAAAAAAGCAGAAATGCTTCCCGGAATTAGTGATGAGCATCCCACAAGATTAGTGCGGAAAGTCGTGTAAAATCATGCCACCAGATTTACACGAGCCATCGGCTGGTGGTTGAACCGACTCGGGTCAACTCAGCGGTGACATGAGCCTCACTGTGGTGGGAGACTGCTCTACACCGACGCACCAGTGCAGTGATCCTACCGTGGTGGGAGACTGCTCTACACCGACACACCAGTGCAGTGACCCTACTGTGGTGGGAGACTGCTCTACACCGGCGCACCAGTACAGTGACCGGACAACTCAAAGGAGCAATTCGATTTCTGGGTAAGGATATTTCAGTTGCTGGAGAGAGATCTGGATATGGAAAATGTGGAATGATGTGGAAAGGCTATCTGAATGTTTCAACATGCAACGAATAGCTACCTATTCGTTGCATGTTGAGATATTCAGATAGCCTTTCCAGATAGCCTTGTATTTGGTATGTGATGAACATTCGTACAAAACAGCTTCCCTCAATCATGCTGCTAAGTAGTTCAAACAGCGAATAAACATAAAGCTTTGCCTATATTTATATGCCAAGTGAGTGATGCTGAACTTTTAAAATGGGTAAGTGTAGAAACTGAGGCTATATCATGATGTTTACTTGTTTAAACCTCGGAGTTCCTCGTATGCCCCGAAATGGACATCTGCTGGTGTATTAGAAGACACAAGATAGCCGATATTTGTTAGCTATCGACTTTTCCACAATATTGCGTCATTTCAGTCGACTCAGCTCGTCGAGACGATCAAAAAGAGGTACTATTTGACTCACTTATCTGGATTGGTTCTCACAGCCAATATGGCGCCGAATGCCGAAAACAGTCTTTTTAAAACGCATTTTGAGAAAAATGCCGATTGCCCAGCAATCTAATTTTATGCCGAATTGTTAGGCACATATCAAGGCAAAATAAAAACAGTAGCCGTTTTTGATACCACCACATTGAAAATTATCGACACAGGCTAATGTGTGTGTGTGATTGTGTGTGTGTGTGTGTATATGTGTGTCTGTGTGTGCATATGTGTATATATATATATGTGTGTGTGTGTTTGCACCAAACTATATATAAAGTTGAAAACACCCAACCACTGGTTCATCCCACATTCCACTCAGCAACAAGCTCATGCTTAGTTGGATGGAGTTGTGGGAGGAGCCAAAGTTTTTTTTTAATCATTACAAATCAGGAGTGCTCACTACCATCTGGCCACAAACCAGCTGCTAACATAGCTTAGACCCTAATTTCTTGTTGGGATGGATCCAGGGTCAGTCATATGCCTCCTTTGGGTATGATTACTAACTGCATTCTTTACCATTAGTCTTATTGCTCTAATACCCGGTGCTTTGTATGCTTGTTTATTTGTTTTCCATCTCTTAGCTGGGAGTGCCGCGACTTTACTGTTTACTTTATGGTGTTAATGTAAGGTGCTTGCAGTCGTTGGGTAAGAGGAGGGGGCTTGGGTGGCGGACATTAAAAAAGAGTGAAAAAGGAAATGCAAAACATAGCAGTGCAGTTTGGGCTATGTGCATACATCAAAATGTACGACAGCAGCATACAGCTTTTGGGGAAAGAAATATGATGGCTGTAAAAGGGGCCAAACATCTGTATCATCAATACTTCCTGGTTGGGCCTTAACAACGCGAGTGAATGCTGAAAAAGCATAACTTGAAGGGTCATAGCTCCATTATGAAAATGCGAACAAAACGCAGCAGTTTGTGTGCGCAGTAATTCATTGTAGCGCCTCCCATTCTAGCTTCCTAGCATACCAAGTGAGGTGGCTATCATTGGATGAAAGAATTGAGCGAACTGGTGCCGTTCAATGAACAAGACGTGCTCATCCAACATTTACCCAGGTTTCGTCGGAACACCTTCGCCAGGACGGACAACAACAACAACAGAAAGCCGGCACTGTTTCAAAGCCACAGGAGACTCGCGCGGCCACCACCAATACAGCACGGCAGGCCGACTGCCTTTACGGCCTCCATCATGCCGGCAGCGTGCCAGAGTTTCACCACTCAGTTCGCCCATTACCACTGTCGATTATCACTCAGCCGAGTACCCGAGAGACCCACCTGACGCCACGTCAAGAGACGGCGCCCAGGGGCTTAACGCCGCGCCAGCCGGGCTTCTTATGCAGCCTTAGGTGCACCCATATCGGTGCCCATCAAAAACTGACGCTGTGTGTCATCGGTGGTCGACAAAGAGGGACCGAAGTGCATTTATGTATACGCTGCCTTGGCATCGATGGAAAAGATTGTGCCTGGGAAACGTAAGGGGTGACACCAACGCAGTGTTTAATGTTCGTGCAGTTTTAGAGCATTCTGGGAAGTTTCTCCTTTTGGTCGGTCAGCTTTTATGTAAATTTGCATCAGAGTGCACACACATCACGGAATGCATTGTTAAAAATTAAAGCGGTCAACCTTGATCAGTGCATTGCATTTTGTGGTTGTCAACACTTGAGCCTTCATAATGCCATGGAACACACTGGACAACCGCCTACCTGAAACAATGGCCGTGAAACAAGCTGGAAAACCATCTGCCTGAAACAATGCCCTTGAAACAAACTGGAGAACTGTCTGTCTAGAACAATGATTCCATTTAGACAGCTTGCGCGTCCCCACCCTCACCAATGATAGCAGATCGTGCAGAAATTGTAGAAGGCCAAAGCATACTCGTTCACCTCTTAGAAAGGCCGCCTCAACACAGGCTTTGGCTACTTCCTATCAGCAGCCGGGCTCTCACTGATCGAACAATGGTTCGGCGGTGAGCCACCTCGCTGATCTGGGTTGAAGCTAGGTTGAAAACATGACGGTGCCTTTCTAAGCCATAATTGCATTGACTTGATAGCAAGAGTAAGGTAAATATAAAGCTATACTGAATCACATATCACAAATTAATACATAAAATAAATTGAAATAACAATCATACGAGAAATAAAAATGGTAGGTTTGTTATTTCGGCTTTGGGGCGCATAGACTGCGTTGGTCATACATCCCCCAAAAGAAAAAGAGTAAATCAATCCAAATATACGCTGCGGGTACTTAAAGATGAATAATAAATCGGATTCACCTTATATTCATCTTTCATTGATCATATGTTCACCTTTCAGTGCATATTTTGTAAATAAAAGATTAACATCATAATATATTGATAGTCAGTAAGCATTACAACAATCTACATTCGTACAACATACGAAATATCTCGTACACATTGGTGTGAAATTAACATAATATATTGATGTTCAGTTAGCATTACAACAATCTACATTCGTACAACATATGAAATATCTCGTACACATTGGTGTGACCATGGCCGCGTAAGGTGCTGTAACCGGGCCTGTTCCGCCTCAGGGGAAGTCATGCCCATGCATGACGCATGCAAGTTTGCTGCGGGGGTCGCCTTCCCCGACCGTCGTCCTCAGAATGCCCGATGCGTACGGCCTTGCGACGCGGTACGGAGCTCAGCTCGAGCGTATCAAATGACCTCTCCCAAGGCCGCATCGCTCTGATGACGTACTTGCTTGCGATGCGGCACACCAGCCTGACCACAAGACGTCCCGCATCGCTGAAGTTCAGGAAATAAGAGGATGGAGTACTAATCAGCTGGCATGCAGCTGAACTCGCGGCGTCTTCACGTCCACGTCCAGCTGCAACGTCGCATCAGGCACTCGTGGAACAGACAAGGAGGAGTGGGAGTGCATGAAAGGTCGCACCCCTGCTTTAGAGGATCGATGAAACGGAAATCCTCTCCAAGTACCTGTTGGTGATCCTGCAATAATATGGCCTTAGCTGTGGAAGCATTTTCCTGCCACTCCGTGTTGAGAACCGTCGGAGCGATAAAAACGGTGAGGAAAGAAACTTATTGATGGAATTTATTTATGCAGAAGCAATCTGGATGAAGTTGGATAGTATCGAACGGGGTTATGTAATAATGCAAGCATTGCGATGGCGTGTGCTAGGTCTAAGCATTCCCGAGCAAATATAGGTAAACTAGCCTCAGAAAATGTAAGGTGTTTGGAGTTTGGAGCAAATTCACATAATCGCACATGTCTTTTGTCACGTATTCCAAGGCATGATCGAAGTAGCTGTAATGGTGTATTTGTATATTTTTATAAGTATATCGGAGTATTTGTGGAGTTTACGTAAGTACCGATATATGCATGTAATTCCTAATAGGATTCCTTTTATAGGCGATGCGTCGCATCGCCAAGAGGAACATTTCATTGATATGCGAAGCGTCTCATGAAGTTCACACAAACAACAGGTACACTTTTGAACTGAGGATCAAAAACGGTGATGTTGATTGGTTAAACAAGAAGTGGGACAGAACACTAAAACCGAAACAAATGAAATGACGACTCCGAGGAATAGCTATGGATTGAGGACAGGCAACACGGTCAGAATTACACTTCCCGCCGTGGCTATAAGTAGACTACAATGTGAGTTGACATAATATATCACTCAGTTTCCAAAAGCATCAATGGCATCATCAAGAAAGTTTCCGCGTGCGTGCCGACTGGACAAAGACTGCTTCTCTCCCGAGACGGTGGGCATAGAAACCCAACCTCGCCGTGGGAAGTCGCGCTCCACCTCACTATGGCGACTCGCTCCCGATCTCACCGTGGCGACTCACATCCGATCTCATCGTGGCGACTAGCGCCCGATCTCACCGTGGCGACTCACATCCGATCTCATCGTGGCGACTCGTGCCCGATCTCACCGTGGCGACTCACATCCGATCTCACCGTGGCGACTAGCGCCCGATCTCACCGTGGCGACTCGTGCCCGATCTCGCCGTGGCGACTAGCGCCCGATCTCACCGTGGCGACTCGCGCCCGATCTCACCGTGGCGACTCGCGCCCGATCTCACCGTGGCGACTAGCGCCCGATCTCACCGTGGCGACTCGCGCCCGATCTCACCGTGGCGACTAGCGCCCGATCTCACCGTGGCGACTAGCGCCCGATCTCGCCGTGGCGACTAGCGCCCGATCTCACCGTGGCGACTAGCGCCCGATCTCACCGTGGCGACTAGCGCCCGATCTCACCGTGGCGACTATCGCCCGTTCTCGCCGTGGCGACTCGCGCCCGATCTCGCCGTGGCGACTCGCGCCCGATCTCACCGTGGCGACTAGCGCCCGATCTCACCGTGGCGACTAGCGCCCGATCTCACCGTGGCGACCCGTGCCCGCGGCTCGGCGGACAGAACAGCAGGTGTGTGGATCAGTAGAGGAGGCATGTGCAGGGAGAAGCGGCTGAGCAAATGATGGTAATCAAGACTTGAGATGTAGATACTCCTAAGAAGCAAATCATGCTGCACTCTTCGTGAGGCTGAAACGTGATTTATAAATAACGCAAGGGATTAGCCATACAACAGACACACGTTTTACCTGTTGAACCTGCTGGAATTTAATCCACACGATCTTATGAGCCCACGCGCCCTGTTTGCACTATTCACAACGTCACAAATATCAGACGAAATGAGAGCTTGGTGTCAACGATGACACCAAGTGAGTGTGCTTCTTGAATGGCCTCAAGCTCATCTGCACCTTGGTGGCATTTTGCGTCGGAATGTCATGGAAGTTTATGTTTGTGCCTAAATGTTATTATAAATATGTATATCGTTTCATATTATTTCCTTCCCTAGCAATCACTGAGAGAAACAATTCCATATAGATACTGGAGAAACGTTGTGGCTGCTACGGATTACAATTATGACGCTCTACTGACCTCTGCCGATATCTAGGGATCTCTATCGAACCGTCCGGAAGTTAGCTGCGGTGCCAAACCCACGGCAAGCTGTGCGGGAGCGACACAAACTACTGAAAATTATTTTTTTGAACAAAGATTTTTTAGCAAGTATTTCAGAAAGCAAAATGTGGTGAAGCTGGAAAAAGCTCGAAATTAAAACAACCGGTCTAGTTCCAAATGAAAGCAACAGGACTTCGGACTCAACACCAAAACAAACCAAGGCATAAAAGTGATCACATTTCAAGAACGTGACATCGGGGTTGGCTTAGGCAGCTCATACCACTGTTTCATTGACTGCATACATATGAATATACAATATAACTGTTTCATTGACTGAAGTGTACCCACGAGGTTAGATTCGCTTGAACTTGGACCTCGCTCGCAATGCTGCTTTTTCGAAAAGAGATTGGAGAAGCATGCACGTTGCGTTGGTGCCCTGGACTTCTGACGTGTAGTTGCGTTGGTGCCCTAGAGGACTGTCCTATGCTTAGTTGCGTTGGTACCCTAGAGGACTGTCGTACGTGAAGAAAGACCAAGCGCAACTGGATGGATAGTGGCTTGATGTGATAGGTGGCGGTCTAACCAGCTGGAACCCGTGCCAATCTGTAAGTTGTGTGGAGCTGTCCACACGTTCCAGCGCCAGGTTCAGATAAGGCGTCCATCGATACTCGAAGGCCAGATTATAGCACGCACCGCGAATGGTAAGAGTTGATGCTCCAATTTGTTCTGCCGACGCCAATGGAGATAGATCATGATCGGTGATGTTGGACACAATGTACGTATCTTCCTCAAGATGTTTTCATCAGACGGAGTGGGTAGCCCTATCTTCAGGGATATTGCTTTCCCTGCTCGACTTGAATGGGAGCGCAATGGCAAAACCCAAGTGAGAGTCGAACAAGTTGGGAGAGTGCAGTACACTTAGGCGTATGAACGTAAGACTGAAGATTGACATTTTGGGGAAACTTTGTGCGAATGGAAGGGGGGGGGGGAAAGGCAGAAGCGAGTAACACGAAACGATTTTACGGACAAGTAGACTAAGGACCAGTAGGAATATTTGGGATACTGCAGCCACTGCAAGAATCATACCTTGCCGACGGCATCAAGCAGTTTGTGAAGCTACGCATACCCCAAACCTTCTGACTAAGAAACCAGAGCACTTTGGGGAATTCAATAAATGTTTTTTTTACGTTTTGCATGGCCGATGGCATAAGCAATATGTCCTTCCTCTGGATGCAGGGTTGTGCAAAATTCAAGGAAATGAACAAGCAGACGGAGTTGCAAAGCAAACCATAGCATTCACCACCTACTCTAGCTCAGAATAGTCGGTAGACGGCCGCAACAACAGGACATTGCGCCACATTCGCGAGCGTCGCCGTCACGTATGCACGCAACACAATTACACACCTCACCGCTCCAACCACACCTGCGGCATGAAACCACATGAACGACGGCGCATGAACCGGGTCACGCCAATCTCAAAATGAAGTCATCCGCACACCACCTATAGCTGATCACACACGACTAACACAGCTTAGGTTGGGGGATGATCAGGTTACCGCACCGCGCCACCGTGCATACAACACAGCACTAACCATAGGTCATACCCTGCTGGACTGTAGTAGATTTCATACTAAAAGACGACCAATTAAAGCCTGTCACCAAAAAGAGGACAATGCATTCCCGTTTGCCTCACTGCGGAACGACAAGCCCCCAGGCATTATCTATATATATATATATATATATATATATATATATATATATATATATATATAAAGACATAACAGATTAGTGCAACTATGAGCCACAAGGGCCCTTCTTGGTTGCACTCTGTACACTGTACCAGTTGCCCACCAAATCTGTCAATCAGCCCTCCCTGTAATACTGAAAAGCAAGCCCTCTATTCTTATAATGATTGTCTATGCTGTTTTTAAAGATGTTCAATGTGCTGCTTCTGACAATGTTTTCTGGCAGCTGGTTCCAGTGTTCTACTACCCTGTTGGTGAAGAAAGTCTGCCTTAACCTTGTTCTGCTGTGGTTAACTTTAATTTTGAATTTATGACCTCTAATTGCATCATTTCTGTTCATTCAAACATTTCCCCAAAATATCCCCTCTCCAGACCATGGGCAAATTTAAAGACCTCGATGAGATGTCCTCTCAACCTTCTATATCTAAGTGAAAACATATTCAATTTTTCAATCTTTCCTCATAGATAACTTGTCTATCTCTACGCACACACACTACTGTAATATTGAGGATTGTAGACAACACTGAACAGACGCAACTGACATGTACTACATGCTCACGTAACCACTTATACCACAAACGTAAAAAGTCATTCCCATCCGGAATAGGACGTTAAAAAAACTGATTTGTCTTGCCACTTGAAATAAAAGCCTACATAGCGGTGCAGTTGAACGTACTTTAGCCCACTTGTAATAGCCTGGCATATAACGTAGATGTTTGCCAAGAGGCATGATCGGACGTAGATGAGCCGATTTGCACCTCCCAAACACCGTACTAGTCCCATTCACAGACTTGCATGACGCCCCTCCAATTTCCCGTAGTATGCACGCCACTAGCACGCAGCGGGCGGCGTGAGAGGTGGTGTGGACAATCGGTTCCCGTCCGCACGGCAAACATCCCTTGGTGCTTTGTGAGAGAAGCAACCATATGCCGGCACCCTGAAAAAATAAGCCACATTCCATCAGTCACGCGCAAAGAGCTTGGGGAGATGTAGAGTAAACTAATCTTGATCAAGACCGTCTGAACACTTGGGAGAAGCCTCACCCATACACACACACACATCAGCCCTCATCACTTCAATTCGCACGCGCACATACATGACGTAATACGTTCCTTCACTTGAACGTACACACGATTTCACCGTGCTTGCCAAGCGCACTTACATGAAAGGCGGCACAAATGGCCTTTATGGTCCGGCATGCTCCTGAGCACACTCTAAAGAGATTCACCCGGGAGGATGAGTGGGCAGGTAGCGAGCAGCGGGCATTCATCTAGCCTGATGACCGCTCAGAGACAATCCTGTGTCGACAGGACGCTACACTTTGGCAGGCATGTACTCTTCTGAGTCTTGTCCACCGCCAACATTACACGAAATCTTCACGGAACGGCATCCACATCCATGAGGCTGCTGACGAAAGATCATGCCTACTGGCGATGACCCCACGATGAACCAATGACGCACTGAAAACATCGCTTGGCGGGCAGATAGCACGCTGCAAACGAAACTCGAGAAGCGATGGGCAAACGCGAGAGGTCTGTCGGCAAATGCCAGAGCAGCAGGGCTCACATCACGGGCCCACATTTCGGGCACGCAGCACGGGCCTACAGCGTGGGCCCGCAGCACAGACCCACACAGCGGGTCCGCAGCGTGGGCCCGCAGCACAGACCCACACAGCGGGTCCGCAGCGTGGGCCCGCAGCACAGACCCACACAGCGGGTCCGCAGCGTGGGCCCGCAGCACAGACCCACACAGCGGGTCCACAGCGTGGGCCCGCAGCACAGACCCACACAGCGGGTCTGCAGCGTGGGTCCGCAGCACAGACCCACACAGCGGGTCTGCAGCGTGGCCCCACAGCGGGTCCGCAGCGTGGTCCCGCAGCACAGACCCACAGCGGGTCCGCAGCGTGGTCCCGCAGCACAGACCCACACAGCGGGGCCCGCAGCACAGACCACAGCGTGGGCCCGCAGCACAGACCCCACAGCGGGTCCGCAGCGTGGGCCCGCAGCACAGACCCACAGCGTGGGCCCGCAGCACAGACCCACACAGCGGGTCTGCGGCGTGCCCAGGCGCAGCTTCCAGATATCGAGTTCGACGATGGATTTTCCTCCATTTAACATCCAAGTATTTGGCCTGTGGTGATTTAGTATCAGCCCAAGTGCTGTCTATGTTCATCTCCTGTCCCACTTTGGTCCAAACGTGGACATACGAACATGCAACGGATTTATCGCCCACCAGCTCACAAGCGGAGCTTTAATATTCAAATCAGAGCAACGAAATGAAAAGTACTATTTTCATGGGACCCAATAATGAACATTCTGGATTGGCCGATAAAAAAATGGAACCTAGTTCAGAGGTGATGGCTGGAGAGGTACTGAATAATCCAAGAAGAGGCACCGACCTGCTCGGTTTTGGAACTATGCAATCGAAAAATAAACAAATGGAAACAACGAGGGTGATACCACCCCCTGACCTCCCGCCAATGGTTCACCAGGGAAAATCTGTGATGCATACCGAATGCACCACAATGCACTTTAATTTCGAAAACGGTGCCGATAAATTCTTGCCGATATCACAGGATCTTCGGGACCACCATCAAATTTAGGTAACTGTTCCTTCCATTTACCACGCCTGTCGGGAAGATCTGCTTGTAAGGTAGAAGGGTAAAACGGGTGCGCCAATATCAAGTCCAAATCGATGTCGATCAAGGGGGCAAATGAGAACCATTATGGATTAGGGAGGCTGCAGTAGTAGTATTACAGCAGTGGTGATGCAGCAATGCTGGTGATGCAGCAGTGGTGGAGGTGGTGCAGCACCACTGATGTCTGTAATGGTACATCAGTGGTGGAGGCAGCAGTGGTGGGGGAAGCAGTGATGGGGGCAGCAGTAGCGGGGCAACAGTGGTGGGGCAGCAGTGGTGGGGCAGCAGTGGTGGGGCAGCAGCGATGGGGCAGCAGTGGTGGGATAGCAGTAGTGGGGCAGCAGTGGTCTGGCAGTAGTGGTTGTTGCAACAGTGACGGAAGCAGCAATAATGTATTGCAGCAGCAGTGAGACACAGCATAACACGGATTGGACATCCGTACGGATAATCGTTTGATGCGGACAACGGGACAGCGGGTCGGACAGAATTTGATGAAAATAATCAGATGCTGTTTTTATAACGGCCGGACTCCAGTTTTTGTTTCAAGAACGCGAAGAGAACAAAATAGCCAGACTCTCGTCTGTTTCAAACCACAACTTTGGATAATAGCGTGCTTGGATTAACTTGTGTTGAGTTATGCGCAAACTTGCCTGAAAAAGAAAACATGTGACGCTACTCATCCACAATTGCATTATCATGTTCATACTCGTAAGGATCGTCAATATCATCAAACCCGTGCATAGGTAGCTGGAGCTATATTCGTTCTACTGCTTTCTCAATTTCCAGCCATCATCTCACTTTAATGAAATTCAGTCGACGGCAAGCACATTGTTATCAACGCGATTGTGGATATGCTGCCTATAATCGAATCCTCCAACCAACCCCATTTCATCTGAGGCTTCATTGTTTTATAGGTGGACCCATATAGCCATTGTACAGATACATGGCGCACCACAGCCTTGGTCCTCGTGGATGAAGTGGGCCAAATACTACTGCTAGCGTACGATTGGATAATAAAATGAAGAGTCAATAATGGGTGGCATGCATTATGATTATTATTGTTTAGGGAACAAGAATGTTTGCTACTCTTACTTCCTAAGCTAAACGAATGAAATGCCACAACACACCAATACATGAGTGGAGTATGCGTAAGGCTAATGTGATACCTAATGAATGATGATGAAATTAACTACAACACACCACCACATGGATGGAGTCCGCACACGACTGGTATGATACCAGTGTGCATGAAATGCACTTGTGGGGTATGAGAGAAGGTGGTGCCGATATCTGTAGAATAGGACATCAAAATTACCTCGGCTATTATATACCCAGCTCTCATGGTAATCTGATCAAAAATAGCATGTCTGGGTGGTTTCAGAAAGTAGATTTATTATCGTGAACATCACTAGTGAAAACATTGCATAATGACAAAGTACAAGCAAAGAAAACAATAAGTTGTAGTTTTTTACCACCAAATGTATTGCTCGTTTTGGTTTAAAAAAAACTTAATTGTATGCACAAAGACCACATTCGCTACGCATGTATTTATCCTGGCGCGTTCTGTTTTTCAATGCTTAAAAGTTTATCGGAAAGAAAAGCACATCATGTCAGGAGAGCCGGTCTTGACATATAGACGCGTATACAGATCATATAAGCGTACATAGATATTATATACGCGAATATAGATTCAAATGACATAAGGTAGTGTAGCCGAATTTGACGCTATCTGAGACGGAACAGACGCGTTCAGCAGGCAGTGAGTGTCATTGGCTACATTGGAGAGATGAGCTCAAAAATAATATTTACGGTCTAAAACAGAAGCTAAATATAAACTTGATAGGCAGAAGAAATCGTGGCCGCAGATGCCATAAAAAATGCCGTGATATGTGTTGCTTCAGAAGAACAAGCTCATTATCATTCATTGGTACAAAGTTGTACAGGTATCTACCTATGTACCATCACCTATGGTTGCTTCCTTGAGGATTGAGAAGTGTGCCATTACTAGCTGAGTTCCCAGATGGATACTGCAAGATATGCCAGCTCATCACACTGAACTAAAAGAAACCACGAACCTTGAGTGGATGGAAACGTTTTTGTACTATATATGAAACGGTTCTAAGTCCGGTGTGACATATACATGATCTGGTCGTGAATGTGATACTAAACGGGTAGGCATGGAAGGTTCCATACCAATATCCTTCAATTTTAACATTGCGCGAATGGGTGTTAGCTGGAAATAATGATCACCTCAGTCTCTTTTTCCATGCCAATGATATCTTGGTTCCCACGCCCGTGGTTTTGGTGCATGCATTCTGGTGGCGACCTAGGTTGATTCTAGGTAAATACCTACATTGGTTAACATAGTGGCATTAATATACATATTAATTCACTTTGCAACTGTTGTTGCCTTTGTTTTATGTCACTCCTTGGCTGTAGTTCTGCTTCCCGTATGCTTTGTTCATCCTTATCCACCATAAAATATGGTTATATATACGTATATGTATACGTATCTATGCATATATATATATATATATATATATATATATATATATATATATATATATATATATATATATATGACAGTAATACTATAATAGGATCATGTACCAAAAATAGGTTCAGGGACTGCACATGTGGTCTGAAATGAAATTTTACGATTTTGTTAAAAACGATGTAATGAAGATTGTAATCCATAACTTGCACAAAATGTCAAGTTAATTTTGTTTCCCATATCTCGTTCGCTAAGTATTGCTCATTATTCACGCTATAGTTGCTATTTATTCATTGCTGCAACCAATGAAGATTTCGGTAGTCTTCGCCATCGCATTTTTGTAAACGGATTGGATAACGTATGGATATCTCTGTGCAGCACGGATATGAATACGGATTTGACTGGCTCATTTGGGTGGGATTGAAGAGGACTCAATCCGTGTTCTGCTCTACGGTGAGAACAGCAGCAGGGGGTAGCAGTCGGGTACAGAACAGCAGGGGGACAGCAGCAATGAGGTGGGGTATCAGCAGTGGTGGGGACATCAGCAGTGGGGCAGCAGTGTTGGGACTGCAACGGTGGGGTGTCAGCAGTGGTGGGAACAGCAACAGTGGGGTGGCAGCAGTGATGGGAACAGCAACAGTGGGGCAGCAGCAGTGGTGGGCCTGCAGCGGTGGGGCGGCAGCAGTGATGAAGGAAGCAGTGGTGTGGGTAGTAGTTGTGGGTAGCAGTGGTGGGTCCGCAGTGGCGGGACTGCAGTGGTGGAACTGCAGTGGTGTGACGGCAGCAGTGATGAAGGAAGCAGTGGTGTGGGCAACAGTGGCGTGGCGGCAGCAACTTCTTCAGTATCGACCGGATGCCCTCCCCCCCCCCGGTTTATCACGGGGTCACAACATTGGCCCGACTTTGAACACTAGCCAGCTCGCCGGCGACCCAGCTAGGCGATCGGGCAACACCGATGGTCGCCGACCAGGCAGCCCTGCAGTGGTCCCGTGACACCTGCGGTGGTTGCCGACCAGGCAGCCCTGCAGTGGTCCCGTGACACCTGCGGTGGTTGCCGACCAGGCAGCCCTGCAGTGGTCCCGTGACACCTGCGGTGGTTGCCGACCAGGCAGCCCTGCAGTGGTCCCGTGACACCTGCGGTGGTTGCCGACCAGGCAGCCCTGCAGTGGTCCCGTGACACCTGCGGTGGTCGCCGACCAGGCAGCCCTGCAGTGGTCCCGTGACACCTGCGGTGGCCGCCGACCAGGCAGCCCTGCAGTGGTCCCGTGACACCTGCGGTGGTCGCCGACCAGGCAGCCCTGCAGTGGTCCCGTGACACCTGCGGTGGTTGCCGACCAGGCAGCCCTGCAGTGGTCCCGTGACACCTGCGGTGGTTGCCGACCAGGCAGCCCTGCAGTGGTCCCGTGACACCTGCGGTGGTTGCCGACCAGGCAGCCCTGCAGTGGTCCCGTGACACCTGCGGTGGTTGCCGACCAGGCAGCCCTGCAGTGGTCCCGTGACACCTGCGGTGGTCGCCGACCAGGCAGCCCTGCAGTGGTCCGTGACACCTGCGGTGGTTGCCGACCAGGCAGCCCTGCAGTGGTCCCGTGACACCTGCGGTGGCCGCCGACCAGGCAGCCCTGCAGTGGTCCCGTGACACCTGCGGTGGTTGCCGACCAGGCAGCCCTGCAGTGGTCCCGTGACACCTGCGGTGGCCGCCGACCAGGCAGCCCTGCAGTGGTCCCGTGACACCTGCGGTGGCCGCCGACCAGGCAGCCCTGCAGTGGTCCCGTGACACCTGCGGTGGTTGCCGACCAGGCAGCCCTGCAGTGGTCCCGTGACACCTGCGGTGGTTGCCGACCAGGCAGCCCTGCAGTGGTCCCGTGACACCTGCGGTGGTTGCCGACCAGGCAGCCCTGCAGTGGTCCCGTGACACCTGCGGTGGTTGCCGACCAGGCAGCCCTGCAGTGGTCCCGTGACACCTGCGGTGGTTGCCGACCAGGCAGCCCTGCAGTGGTCCCGTGACACCTGCGGTGGTTGCCGACCAGGCAGCCCTGCAGTGGTCCCGTGACACCTGCGGTGGTTGCCGACCAGGCAGCCCTGCAGTGGTCCCGTGACACCTGCGGTGGTTGCCGACCAGGCAGCCCTGCAGTGGTCCCGTGACGCCCCTGGCGGCCGCCGGGCGAGGGGTGCGCCTGCCAGAGTACGCCGCCCGGGGTGAGCCGCCCGAGGTGAGCCGCCCGAGGTGAGCCGCCCGGGGTGAGCCGCCCGAGGTGAGCCGCCCGGGGTGAGCCGCCCGAGGTGAGCCGCCCGGGGTGAGCCGCCCGGGGTGAGCCGCCCGGGGTGAGCCGCCCGGGGTGAGCCGCCCGGGTGAGCCGCCCGGGGTGAGCCGCCCGGGGTGAGCCGCCCGGGGTGAGCCGCCCGGGGTGAGCCGCCCGAGGTGAGCCGCCCGGGGTGAGCCGCCCGGGGTGAGCCGCCCGGGGTGAGCCGCCCGAGGTGAGCCGCCCGGGGTGAGCCGCCCGGGGTGAGCCGCCCGAGGTGAGCCGCCCGGGGTGAGCCGCCCGGGGTGAGCCGCCCGAGGTGAGCCGCCCGAGGTGAGCCGCCCGAGGTGAGCCGCCCGGGGTGAGCCGCCCGGGGTGAGCCGCCCGAGGTGAGCCGCCCGAGGTGAGCCGCCCGGGGTGAGCCGCCCGAGGTGAGCCGCCCGGGGTGAGCTGCCGGCCGGCTCTCGTCTGTATTCGGCCGGCGACCGGTGCACCTCCGGCGGCGCTGTCGGCCGTCAGCGCGGCGACAATCAGTGTTAAATGTGTGGCAATCAGGTGTCTGCCGCGCGTCACCGGTGTCGAGCCGGCCGCATGCCAATGGACGGCCGCACAACCTGAAGCACGGATCTGGCGCGTCCTCGCCGAATCGTGCAGTGATGCGCAGTACTGGCTGGCCGGGGCACGGCCGAGGCACATCGATGCAGCTGAATGGCGAGGCCCCGTCTGTCCGTCCCGGCTGCCCCACTGCACAGCCACAGCACTGTATACGGTGGCGAGGCCCCATCTGACCGTACAAGCCACTCCCGCTGCACAGTCACAGCACTGTATACGGTGACGAGGCCCCATCTGACCGTACAAGCCACTCCCACTGCACAGCCACAGCACTGTATACGGTGGCGAGGCCCCATCTGACCGTACAAGCCACTCCCGCTGCACAGTCATAGTACTGTATACGGTGGCGAGGCCCCATCTGACCGTACAAGCCACTCCCGCTGCACAGTCACAGCCTGTATACGGTGCGAGGCCCCATCTGCCGTCGGCTACCCCGCTGCAGTCACAGTACTGTATACGGTGGCGAGGCCCCATTCCCCCGCTGCACAGTCACAGTACTGTATACGGTGGCGAGGCCCCATCTGACCGTACAAGCCACTCCCGCTGCACAGTCACAGTACTGTATACGGTGGCGAGGCCCCATCTGTCCGTCCGGGCTACCCCCGCTGCAGTCACAGTACTGTATACGTGGCGAGGCCCCATCTGTCCGTCGGCTACCCCCGCTGCACAGTCACAGTACTGTATACGGTGGCGAGGCCCCATCTGACCGTACAAGCCACTCCCGCTGCACAGTCATAGTACTGTATACGGTGGCGAGGCCCCATCTGACCGTCGCTACCCCCGCTGCAGTCACAGTACTGTATACGGTGGCGAGGCCCCATCTGACCGTCCTACCCCCGCTGCCAGTCACAGTACTGTATACGATGGCGAGGCCCCATCTGACCGTACAAGCCACTCCCGCTGCACAGCCACAGTACTGTATACGATGGCGAGGCCCCATCTGACCGTACAAGCCACTCCCGCTGCACAGCCACAGTACTGTATACGGTGGCGAGGCCCCATCTGACCGTCCGGGCTGTCCCCGCTGCACAGCCACAGTACTGTATACGGTGGCGAGGCCCCATCTGACCGTGGCTACCCCCGCTGCACAGTCACAGTACTGTATACGGTGGCGAGGCCCCATCTGACCGTCCGGCTCCCCGCTGCACAGTCACAGTACTGTATACGGTGGCGAGGCCCCATCTGACCGTACAAGCCACTCCGCTGCACAGTCACAGTACTGTATACGGTGGCGAGGCCCCATCTGACCGTGCTACCCCGCTGCAGTCACAGTACTGTATACGGTGGCGAGGCCCCATCTGTCCGTCCGGGCTACCCCCGCTGCACAGTCACAGTACTGTATACGGTGGCGAGGCCCCATCTGACCGTACAAGCCACTCCCGCTGCACAGTCACAGTACTGTATACGGTGGCGAGGCCCCATCTGACCGTCGGGCTACCCCCGCTGCACAGTCACAGTACTGTATACGGTGGCGAGGCCCCATCTGACCGTCCGGGCTACCCCCGCTGCAGTCATAGTACTGTATACGGTGGCGAGGCCCCATCTGACCGTACAAGCCACTCCCGCTGCACAGTCACAGTACTGTATACGGTGGCGAGGCCCCATCTGACCGTACAAGCCACTCCCGCTGCACAGTCACAGCACTGTATACGGTGGCGAGGCCCCATCTGACCGTACAAGCCACTCCCGCTGCACAGCCACAGTACTGTATACGGTGGCGAGGCCCCATCTGACCGTACAAGCCACTCCCGCTGCACAGTCACAGTACTGTATACGGTGGCGAGGCCCCATCTGACCGTACAAGCCACCCCGCTGCACAGTCACAGTACTGTATACGGTGGCGAGGCCCCATCTCCGTACCCGCTACCCCCGCTGCACAGCCACAGTACTGTATACGGTGGCGAGGCCCCATCTGACCGTACAAGCCACTCCCGCTGCACAGTCAATAGTACTGTATACGGTGGCGAGGCCCCATCTGACCGTCCGGGCTACCCCCGCTGCACAGTCACAGTACTGTATACGGTGACGAGGCCCCATCTGACCGTCAAGCCTACCCCCGCTGCACAGCCACAGTACTGTATACGGTGGCGAGGCCCCATCTGACCGTACAAGCCACTCCCGCTGCACAGTCACAGTACTGTATACGGTGGCGAGGCCCCATCTGACCGTACAAGCCACTCCCGCTGCACAGTCACAGTACTGTATACGGTGGCGAGGCCCCATCTGACCGTACAAGCCACTCCCGCTGCACAGTCACAGTACTGTATACGGTGGCGAGGCCCCATCTGACCGTCCGGGCTGTCCCCGCTGCACAGCCACAGTACTGTATACGGCAACTGGATAATTCTCCAATAGTTCTTCGATAGTTCGATCATATAGAGTGCCACATCGTAGCTATTATTGCTGACCATAACTTGATGAAAGACAAGAACGATTTATTGCCTTACCCAAGGTTATGAAATGGCCTTGGGTCTCGCCTGTGTCTGGGCCCGAGCAGTCAAAATGCATCGAAGAATACTTGGCTTTCGCACAATGGCAATCTTGGCAAGATCAGTTGAGGTACCTGGCAAAGGAGTAGTTCGATACCAACCACGTATAATTTTCTCGTTGAAACCAAGACATCTGTTTGGGTCTGGATGGAACACTTGGTCTAAATTTGCGAGTGTTCCACCCAGATGGGACTTATTGCAATCTAGGATCAGAGTTTGTGGCAAAGATATAGCCCAGTCGTAATTGTAGAGCTTCCAGCACTCCTCCCTCACTCCTCTCATCCTCACAATGTTGAAGTATTTGGATGTCGGCCACTTTGTACGCCCATTTGGGACTCCCAGAGGTGCGTAACGCCTCCCCAGTGGACGAGCGTTCACCAGGTCAACCAGTCCGGAGGGGACGGGTGGTGTTCACCACCTCCGCACCAGAGTCGTCGCAAACAAGCGAAAAATCGACTTCCTGTTGCAAAGGGTTTGTTGATAACCTCTGATGATTCTCAGCAAAGCGTGTCAGCGAAATAAATGAATTGATGTGTGTGCCGGGATGCGCAGACATTGCGCCAATAGTATCCGGAAAATAATGTAAGCTAGTTGTTATTGCCCCCTCCTCCCCTACATATACTGGAAAATCCTGGACGTGTTGTCGTTGTTGAATTTGACCAGCTTGCTACAGTCAGGTGATATCGGCTGTTTAGGTGGTTGGATATGAGTTGTTAACCGGGCGGTGCTGCCTTGGGTGTTTAATATTTTTGTTTGCTAAATGTTTGTTTGTTTTTTGTTTTTTGTTTGTTTGTTTTGTTTTCGGTTTTGACCCTATATTTTGCTTCTGTCTTGTTTACTCCTTGTGTTTTGTTTTTGTTTTATTGTTTTTCGTTTCATCTGCTCTTCATTTCTTTTTAATATATTTCACACAACATAGGTAGAGTAGGGAGAGACTAGGTGAAGGGAGTTGTTATGGTGTTGTTCAGTATCGGGAGGTTTTGACGCGTGAGGCTAGTTGTTGGTACAGGTGGTGTTTGGTTTGTTGTTTATTCGTGTTGTATGTGCGTGGGTAACGGTAGTGGTGTTGTCTTGAACTATTATCGCCGTTTGGTATGTGAGTGTCTCGAATTGGAAGCGTAGGCTTTTGCGTGCTGCGTGGGGTGTTAGTAATGGTTCTGATGGGCCTGGTACTGGTGATGGTTTGCGTGTTCCGCGTTGTGGTACTGGGGGTGGTACCTGTGTTGAGTGGGTGGGTGGGTATTATCGAGGTTTGTTTTGTTTTGGTGCTTTGGGCTGCGGCCGATTATGATTTCTGGGTCTGTTTGTGATGATGATGAATTGGGGTTTAGTGGGTCTGTTTGTGTTGCTTTGGCAGAAGGTGCAGTCGTATGATATGTTCGTGTTTGTGTGGATTGCGTGGACGTCCTGTGGTGCTGTGTGGGCTGCGTCGGCTGCTGGTCGTTGACCCACGACCTGGCCCACGACAGGGCCCAGTCCTCTAGGTGGACAAGACAATCTCTTTGTCCTTTGTCCACCGAGTGCAGGCCCTGTCCAGGGAGGTGTGGTCTCCGCCACAACCGACGCAGTGTAGTGTGCTGCTGGTGCATGTGTTTATGTCGTGTGGTGCAGCACAGTTTGCGCAGGTGGGTGTTGTGTCGTGGCACCCCTCCCCCTTTGAGTGTCCTTATCGTTGACAGAAGAGACAGCGTCGAGGGAGGGGTGCTCGTGGCGTGACATTGCATCTAATGTAGCCGGCTTTAAGGTGTGTGGGTGGCTGTCTTGTGTTGAAAATCAGTGAGAGTGCGTGAGTCTTGTTTGCGTGCTGGGGTTGGTAGCCAGTAGAAGGAGATCCCCTGGCTCTTAAACATCAGAGCCAGTTTCTCCTCCGTTATCCAGGCCACCTCCCGTGAGTATATGGTGCCCTGTGGTGCATTTAGGTGTGTGGATGGTGTTATGCTAATTGGTATGTCAGTGATGTATGTGATGCGTGACAGTATGTCTGCGTCGTGGGAGTTATATGATTGAATGAGAGGTGTCCCTGATCGAATTTGGCGTGCGTGTAGGGGCTGTCGTGTCCGACGGGTGATCTCTTCCTACATCGTCCAGGAGTCAAGGGAACCCATGGGCTTATCATCCCGGCGGCAAAGGAGGAGGTTACCCGTCGGTGTGCTTAGCGTGGTGTCAGTGTTCATGGCTGGTGATTGTAGTGTTTCGTGGGTTTGGCGTTGGGATTAAAGATAGGTGGACACGTGCTACAAGTATCGGCGGAGTGGGGGTGGGGAGGGGCCACCGCCGGACCAACCTGGAGTCGAGTTGAAGATATAGAACAGAGCTATAAGTCGTCAGTGAAGAACAGAGCTAGAAGTCGGTGGTGAAGAGGTAGGCGAGATGGTGGCATGCTGGTCATGCGATTTGTGGTCGAGTTCCGTTGGGCGGCCACCGTTTGGGCGGCCACCCGAGAGAGGCGTCGCCACGTCTCTCTTGGGCGGTCTGAAGGCTGGAGCCGCATGTATGGCCGTGCTGCAATGCAGCGGCTGGGTGGCTTGTCGTTGAGCAGCCTGTGTTGTCTCCTCCAGGTGGGGTCGGGGGCTTCCGATTTGGTGTCGGTTCTGCCAGGCTCGTCCGGTTTGCAGGGTTCGTTCCGCGTTTTGCTTGCGTTCTGGGTTCGTTCTTGTGCTTCGTTCTGCGTTTGTTCTGAAGTTCGTCGGTGAGTCCTGGACCTGCGCCTGCATCTCGACAGGAGCAATCGCCCTTGCTACCTATCTGTGCACATGCTTGTGAACACCGCATATCATCTGGACAGGAACTGGACATGAAATGTTACACATGGGTTATCTTAAACGGATTGCCAAGTTTCGTGGACATCACCTTGCCCGACTTCATCCTTGCCATATCAGCCTTGGTCCTCGTCTGGGCTCGGGTAGTGGGTAGCCGGATCGCATGCATTTGCATCTTCGGTCGTACTTGTTTCAGGGTCGGCATAAGATTAGGAGAAATCCAGATGACCAAAGAGAAGTATATGCAAATGTGGACAGATTAGGACGCGCCTCAGCAAGGAAAGCACGCCGTGCAAGGACAAAGGGAAAACGCATTACCAGAAACGTGCAGCTCCATTATGACTGTTGTCAATACATTGGATATCCTAATGGATGCAAAGTACGATCTGATGCATCCTTCAGGGTTCCGGTGGTTTCCTCTTCTTCCTTACACGTGGATAAATTGCGTGCTGTATCAATTGGAAGATCTCGTCCGAAGCATCTCATCCGAAATCATGCGAAACAATGGCTGAACGGTCCGTAATCCGCGGTCATTATGTGGCATGCGGTATACCGTATACCAATGGCTCCACGGTCCGTAATTGAATAAGTCGTGCTATCTGAAGCTAACAAGACATGTTTTTCTCTTGGAACCTACTGCAAACACCAGCACATGCAGCCGCTGGGAATTGCGTGTCCTTGTGGAATTACATTTTCTCAATTATATTGGGATCTAGACGACTAATATCAGCTAAGCTCCAGCTTATAACAGAAAAAGGCACCGGTGCAAGAAATTGCAAACAGGACATGCCGCTTCATACCCTCATACTGCGATTCCTTGACGCAAAACTGCAATAATGGTAAGAGTGAAAATTGAACTTAAAAGAGAATTGAAAGGAATATTTAGGCTGTGTGGCGCACTGAAATAGTAACAAAAGATGTCATAGTTTCAGTGTCATGCTGTTTGAATTTCTGCTAAATTTGAGTGCTTTCTCTATTCACACCGATATTTCTACTGCTACTGCCAGTGCCATTGGACACTGTTGCCACAGCCACTGCTACTGCCACTGCCAGTGCCATTGCCACTGTCACTGCCAGTGCCAGGCAGCCGACTGCCACTGCCACTGCCACTGCCACTGCCACTGCTACTGCCACTGTCACTGCCAGTGGACACTGTCAGTGCCAGGCAGCCGACTGTCACTGCTACTGCCACTGTCAGTGACAGGCATCTGTCTGACAGGTTCCTGACCGACTGTCAGTAATCCAGCGCGTGCTGGTGGTCCGCGGTCGTGATTGCCACAACGACGCAGAGCGAGCGGCCATAACCAAAGAGGTTGTGTCTGTCAGCACAAGCCTGCGTCGGGCGCCTGTCAGTCTGAATCGGCTACTGAGCGGGTCATGGTCCAGGCACCTCGCCGTCTCCAGCGCACGCGTGCTGCTGCCGGCCGGAGGTGCCGGCGGTGCTGCTGCTAAGCCGCTGCAAGCCCGCCTCGCCTTGCCGATCGCCTCAGTACGACGTGCTGTAGTTCTCCGACTCGGCACGGCTTGGCTGCCGGCGGTGGACTGAATAGCGAGTAGCCAGTCGGCCGGCCACCGGCGACCGGCACACCTGAATAGCGAGCAACCAGTCAGCGTCGGCCGGCAACCCGCGCACCTGAACAGCCAGCAGCCAGTCATCATCGACCCGCAGCCGGCGTACCTGAACAGCCAGCAACCAGTCAGCGTCGGCCGGCAACCCACGCACCTGAACACCAGCAGCCAGTCATCATCGACTGAACAGCGAACCGTCAGCGTGCGAACGCACCTGAACAGCCAGCAGCCAGTCATCATCGACCCGCAGCCGGCACACCTGAACAGCCAGCAACCAGTCAGCGTCGGCCGGCAACCCGCGCACCTGAACAGCCAGCAGCCAGTCATCATCGACCCGCAGCCGGCGTACCTGAACAGCCAGCAACCAGTCAGCGTCGGCCGGCAACCCGCGCACCTGAACAGCCAGCAGCCAGTCATCATCGACCCGCAGCCGGCGTACCTGAATAGCAAGCAACCAGTCGGCGTCGGCCGGCAACCCACGCACCTGAACAGCCAGCAGCCAGTCATCATCGACCCGCAGCCGGCGTACCTGAACAGCCAGCAACCAGTCATCATCGACCCGCAGCCGGCGTACCTGAATAGCCAGCAACCAGTCGGCGTCGGCCGGTGACCGGCGTAACAGAAATGCGAATAGCCAGTCGGTGTCGACCGGCGTAACAGAAATGCGAGTAACCAGTCGGCGTCGGCCGGCGTAACAGAATGCGAGTAACCAGTCGGTGTCGACCGGCGCACCTGAATAGCGATTAACCAGTCGGTGTCGACCGGCGACCGGCGTAACAGAAATGCGAGTAACCAGTCGGTGTCGACCGGTGCATGAAAACTGTCATATGTTCCATGTCTAGCAAATGCATCTGCATTAATAATGGACCTAGCAAGCCATCGGTTGCAGTTCCTTGTAGATACTTTCCAATCATTCGCTGCCCTGAGGCATTTTGCATCAAACGCTCCAGTTGCAGGTGAAAGGTGAAGGGTTTCATTTTGTTTTTACAGTCGGCTGTATAACTACGAAGGCTAAAACAAGGCATGTCCCATCCTGATGGCTGCTATGCTGCACTTGGTGCTTCGTTTTTGTGAGCCTAAATTAAGCCAATCAAGACATTGCCATGATGTTTTCTTTTCGAAAGCAAACTAAATCGTGAGAAAACTCCTTACAATTACAAAGTCAATTGCGCATTGTCAATAGCAGTGCTATCGTGGTATTCATGTCCGATGCGAACTGAACTGCTACGCCGATGTACTTAGTTCAATTTAACGCACGATCCCGTTATCTGCAATCCTGAACACCTGCACAACACTTATTAAGGAGGATGCAAAATACCAAGACAATGTTTTATTTTGTTAATTAGTTATTAGGGCTTTAGGGCGCATAGACTATATTGGCCATGTAGCGCCCATAGTTTGCTTAGTTGTCACATGTAAGCATGTGCTGTCCATCAACGAAAATGTAGATACAGCCAGTAATCAACGCCGAAGTAAAATCGCATCTGATGTAAAGGGCAAAGAGTGGTTCTATTAGAGTTTTAATCTAACACATTAGCTTAATATTTATCTCGTAGATGTAGTGGGGATGAGAACTTCGATTAATCGCAGAGGTTAACTTCGAGTACATTATTCAGCTGAACTACGCACAGACTGCACATGCCATGAATGACGCTTTCAGTTTGAGGAGCATTTTGATTATTATTCGCTCTAGCCGTCCAAGACCAGTCCGCGGTCCGCAGGGGCAGCCCCGGTCGTTCTAAACCGCGCTATCAACGGTATTGGCTACGGCTGTTTTTGTATCACACGTTGGCAGTCCTAGAGAGCCTCTGCATGAGTAAGGAGGATTCATTGCGTCGCGTGACCGACGATAAGCTTCTATTTGGCCTCCGCCCGCTGTGGCATCCCCTGAGATTGCGAGCCAGTCATGCCAATTTCAGCCTGCCGGCGGAAGAGATAACGCGGAGCAAATAGCTGGCGACCGGGACGCGACCAGACCGGCCGCCGCTCGGACACAGGTCAGCGGTCGCCGACCCGCGTCGGCTCGGTCAGCACACCATCCAATCGCCTAACGTCCGTCGGCCGGCCGACCGCGCTCGTTTCGAGTCCACGTGACCTCTTTGGTGCGTCACGTCGCTCGGACAGAACATCTGAGAAATGGGACATGGCTGCGGGACTCGAGTGGAGCGTCGGCTAACTGGCCCAGAGGATCACGCCGACTGACGTCACGTGACACCTACAGACGTCACGTGGTCAAGGCGGGACGGCACGTGGCCCTACAATGACGCAACCCAATTAGGTGGTGACGCAATAATCTATTTTCCACTACTTCAAGATGTATTATATCAATAACCGGGATATCCGACGTCAGAGACCGCGTGAGAGACGGCGTGAGAGGAGGCGTGAGTGATATTCAAGTAGTCTTTGCGGTAAGAACTCCTCGGTGGTTTTCTGGAGATGGCCATGCACCGACGCCTAGTAAAATTACTTCACATTTTCGCTTTCTACATCCTCGTTGTTGTTGTTGTTATTGGTTTTACAACACGTCGACCGTTGAGTCATGTAGCGTCGCTAATCTCTCACGCCGATTGGTCGCGGGCGAAGAGTGGCGACAGGTAAGACTCGAACCCACAATCAATCTTTCGACTGTGAGACGGGCAACTTACCCCTGGACCATTCCTCCCCTCCTTCTGCATCCTCAACAATACAATTATTATCGGAAAGAATTAAATACACTTTCAATATTAAAGTCGACTGAACGACTCGGGGGATTGTGTCCCATTCTCCTCTCCACCCCGATATCAGCGGCACCTTGCGGCATTAAACGTGCATGTCTGTCAATATATTGCCGTAATTGTCTCCCTTAGGTTTATTACGGCTAGCTTCGCATCGCGTTAGCTTGCAACACAAACACCAGCTCCAAAGCGGCGCGAATGCGCTACACGGCCCCATACACCTCAAGACGCCTTTGTGAGCCGTCCCACTTTTGGAACGCTTTTGGTAGGCCCCTGCGACCTTCCAGCGCTTTTGTGACTCAGGTGCATGAGTGGGAGCCGCGAGTGGCGGTGGTTGCGATAAATCCTTCCTGTGGATGGGGATGAACTCGTGAGCCGTCCCACTTCAGCTTGGTCACCAGGATCAGACGCTCTTGTCGTGACGTCAACTGCCCGCAAGGGTCACCCGAAGGACAGGCGTTCGGCCGACCGCGGCTCCGGCACTTACCTTCTGAAGATCCGCTGGAGTTGCCGGGATATTTTGGACTCCG
This sequence comes from Imbricaverruca yamaguchii, assembly GCA_034440575.1. Lineage (NCBI taxonomy): Eukaryota > Metazoa > Arthropoda > Thecostraca > Neoverrucidae > Imbricaverruca > Imbricaverruca yamaguchii. Next base: position 2,991,054 of record JAOTOL010001628.1, read on the forward strand.
CTGAGCGGTGGATTGCCGACAAGCTGTGGCTGCACCGCCGCACGCCGGCTGGGCAACACCAGGTCACGTGGCTGCGCACAGCCGACCTGACCTGACCCGAGCCGACCCGCTGGCCGCTCACGCCGCTCCACGCGCCAAAGCCGGATCCGGCTCGCAGTTGGCTCTGGTCCGGGTCACTGACCGGCGACCCGCACCTGTCCAGGTCGGTTGTCTGACGGCGCGGCCAGCCGACCGGCCAAGGTCGCAGGGACGCCGCCAGGCGCCGCGGCAGGGGAGGCAGTGTGGGGTCTGACAACCTGAGCATCGCATCATCGGAAACGTAAACTTTCAGTCACTGGAGCATAATCTATCCGATCTGCACCGTCATATTCACTAGGTGCGTGATCATGACCATTTGTGAGACAGCTGATTGCGGGCATCCCCGATCACCAGCTGACTGTCCGTGGCTGTACAGGCACACGTGGGCCGACACTGCAAATCAGCCGGAATCTAGCGAAAGGTCACTGGGGTCTTATTACAGATCACAGGGGCTTAACATCGAAACGTCCAAGATGCTGTTATAAGTAGAAGTTATATTTTAAGTATGAGCTATAAGTATACGATATAATCCAAGTCTATGGGGTTGTATGGTGGCCTAAATCGACCTGCACAATCTTCAGCTCGATCTGACCGACGGTTTGGGAGCTACAGCCTGGGGCATTTTCGAAATTCACAGTGTAAGGCCATCTATAAATAGCTATAGCTTGCACTAAGAACGAATCAATTGTGACGAAACCATGCGGTGTTAGCTTCATAATTGAAGGAAGCTTGCTATCCATGTAATTTGTTTTTGATTTTACAAAATTTTAATTCCTGAACCTCGTGACCTTAAGTCACGCGACTAAACTTGTCACCAGGTGAACTTCCAACTTTAGGGTAAAAACCACCGACTTTCAATTTCACACTTCACTTTCACAGTGAAAAGGTGAAACCTTTGTCACCGGAAATTGATGTTAGTTAAATTGTCTTTCAACGGGAGAAGTTTTGGAGATGAGACGTTCATATAAATATATAAACTTAATTCCAATTTTCCCGTATGTCAGACCAGTAAGCGACGTGTATGTGTTAGACCGAATCACAGAGTGCGGAGTTATTCAAATTGTTTAATTTTGTTCACTCAAAAACTAACTACAGGGAGAGTAATCCTTGTTCAATTATGAATCTAACTATACGTTATCAATCACAATTGATTCGTCTGTGTGCAAGATATAGCTGGTTAAAGATGACCTTACACATTCACCTTCCAAAAATGTTCGAGGCTATAACTCCGAAGCCATCGGTAAGATGGAGCCGAAAATTATCTAGGTCAATTCAGCTCAGCGCATAATCCCATCGACCGATTCATCACAAAGTATGAACCATGTCTGTGCTATTTTCTACATCTCGCCTGTTAATTTATCGTGGAATGTGAAATCCCCCACTGTGGAGCCGCAATGCTGATCCGCGACATCTTGGCTTTCGAGACACTTCACAGGATTGTTAATGACGATGTAGATTCGAATCGTGTTACGTGGGCAACGTCTTCCCTGGCATGACAGTATGAATTGCACCCCCTCTGCTCATGGTGGTAGAATGTGGATATATCGCGCGATTTTCGATAACGATTACTAGCACACTGGGCATACCGCAACACTTAAGTCATCCGGACCTTGCATGCGAACGGCTAAAAGCGTCCAAGGGGAGTGGACGTTTGTGGTGGTAAATCCAGCCAACAGTAGATTTCGTCGAGATCGTCAGAAGAAAGAAAACTACGAATAGACGAACATCGATATTCGGAGTCAAGCTCAAGAATGACTTTCTACACCTGGAGAAAATTGTTCCCGACTTTCGATAGCGTGTCACTTCATCCGCCTCTGCACTCTCCATTTACAAGTACACTGCGCAGCGCTTACATCATTTTCTATAATAAGCTGAACAAGTAAATGTATCTCTCGCCATGAAGGTCATAGTGATATCGCGAAACGGCTCAGGTGTTACTTCAGCGCACCAAGCACGCTGAAAAAAAAAAAACAATTACTAATTCATTCTGAATCCGACACTGAATCAGAACATACTGAATGCTGTTCTTTATTGCACATGTTTATTACGGCATTGCAAGGCAAACTAGAGATAAGCATGCTCATGATCTGGGGTAATTGTAAGAGGTCTTGCTTTTTCTTTTGCTCAGGCCGTCCCGACGGCCCGTCTAGGAAGTCGCCAGACCTGCCCAGCTGGCTGTCACGTGGCCTCTGACGTGTCAGACGCACGAGAGCAGTCGAAGCAAACAGGATCCTCAAGCTGAGCCATCTCGGCCAAATCGTTCCAAAACAAGTCACCCATGATGCACAATGGTACGTCCGCGAAGCAACCGGGATCCTGCAGCTGCGCCGTATGGGACAAATCGTCTCAAGACGAGCCGCTCAATAGACGAAATGGCACCTCCAAGGCAACGAGCATGAAAAGAAACGGCGGTCATTCCGACTGGGACAGTGCATGGCAAGGAAAAACAGCCGCGCGCACGAACAAAACACGACGCTCACCGTCCCCTTCCCCATCTGTCGCAACGAAGACTGTGTAGAAGAGGTGATAAAAAATTCTGGGACCGAAAACCGAGACCGGCCGGTCTGGTGAGACCCAGCCCTGTTGATGCCCGGTCAAAGAAACTGAAGCCCGGCGAAATGACAAGTTCTTTAAGCATATCTATCATATACATATAAAATAGTGCCGAAGGGGGCCTAGATTTTCACAACTTGCCTCATGCTTTTGGCTCTGGTGAGTTCATTTTGTGGATATTTGAGAAACAAAACAAAAATTATTTGAAATCAGAAAAGGAAAGCCAAATCGACCAGGATCATAAAACGTTCTGGCCACCCAAAATATAAATTTTTCAATTTCAAAATTTTGAGTATTCAAATTTCCTTTAATTTTCCCTTTCTAATGTGTAGACCTGACCGCAAAACGTTGTTCGAAGTCAACTCGTCCTAATACAAAACGTTTACTGTAGCCAGAATATTATATTTGAACTATAATAGGCAAATATGCAAAACTAATAAGTAATCAAAAACGGGAAAAATATGAAAAAAATCCTCCCATACGTTTTGTTGCATCCCTAAATATGAGCAAACACTGAAACGTTCATTAAGATATCTGTATCCGCTAAAGTGTGACGACTGGTTTAACTTTTTTGGATATGACCTCACTTGACATGGACTAACTCGTTGACCGTAGAGGACCTGATCTCAAACGTTGTACATAACATGCCAAATTGATGTGGGAAAAGGTATGAAAAAATTCGGAGCGCCACCGCGCGTCGTTTTTCACTATCCGCGAAAACCCCGAGGGGGCGGTTGAAGCCCCCCCCCCCCCAGAAACGGCGCGTGTTAATGTGCATGACAAACTTGCCGGCTGGAGTGCTAAAATGTGCCTCACAAGATACATGATGGTCATCATCATTACGTGTGTTAAAAATACAGTTTGTATTGATTTCATGTGCCCTGGCTATCTGACCGGGCTTTCGAATCTGCATTTGCCACCTCTTCTGTGTAGCAAGAACCGTACATCAGAGCACGGGAGGGGTGGTGACTTGCCTGCGCCAGAAGTGGGAGCAGAAGCTGCTACAGTCCCGCGTGCTCTGGCTCGGTTACCCTGGGGAGGTTCTCCAGACAAGATCAACCGACAATGGGCGCCCGGGAAGCAAAACAAATGGTAGAGTAGAACCCAGACGGGGCGCAGCAACGGGAAAAGAGAAATAGAGATATATCGTGGTGGAAGAACTAAGAGGCACTCTCGAGCGGGCAGCGGTGGAGGCAGAACGGCAGCTACACTGCCAGTGGTGGGCAGGAGTCAAATACATGGCCGAGGCCACCAGCCGTCCATCATCGCCATATGAGTGCCGCCTGGCTAAAGGTCATGAAGCATCGCCTGCCACCACTACCATCCCACCTCAGCCAATCGAGCCAGAGCCGGCAACTTCCCAGGAGGAGGGGAGAGAAGGCTCGGTGAACCAGCCAATGCATACTGGCCCACTGTTATCCCTGAGAATGGGAGCAAGAAAAATGATCGGACTGTAAATGTCGATAGCGGTCACATCATCTCTTAATTTAGTTGTGTAGGTGTGGGGTATTGCAGTTATGAGTACCATAGATGTGAAAGGCAAAGGCAAGCGTCCGACCTGGTCAGGACGAACCGAGACATGGTGATTTCGCCTCTCTGAAACGACCTATGCTAAGAGGCAGAGTGGGCACTTATCAAACCCTCTTTCTGGTTCGGAGTGGGATGTTGGGCAATATATGTGAAGCATGCTAAGGTTTGCAAATGTGTTACTCATGTCAGCACTAACTTCAAAGTAATGATGTCAGGTTCAGCCGGAATGCGCATTGACACATTGACGGTTGGAGCGCATTGACTTTGGAGGATATAACTTTATTTGAAGACATCTTTTTGCGAAATGTTTTGTTGCTAAGGTACTTCCTTCAACTCAGGGTGATAAGACAACATGCAAAAACTACAGATAGGTTTTGGAAGCGTGGAGGGGCTCGCGTTAATGGCCAGAAAGATAAAAATTTACGGAGAGGGGAAAAGACGCTATGAGTCTCGCAGCCTGCCAGTGGTGGAACTTGGGTTACCTCACGACGCATCCGACTGCTGGGTCACATAGCGACGCCAACCTCTCACGTCGGTTGGTCGCGGGCGGACTCGGTAATCCCGCCGTTTGTGGGATTCGAATTCACGAACTTGCGATCAGTAGTCCCGCTCCCATCGACTGAGCTGCCGTGGCTCCCTCGTAGTCTGCTGAACATAGAAGGGAACTTTATTGTCGTTACGTAAGTACATAAATACACACACACACATATATATACATACATATGTATATATATATATATATATATATATATATATATATATATATATATATATATATGTACATGTATATATGTATGCATATATATGCATATATATATACATATGCATATGCATGCATCCTCAGCCTTTCCTTTTCCACAGCCCCTGCAGACTTATCGTAGATTGGCGAGACAGCAAGGCGAGGAGATGGATACGGGCAAGAAATTAAACAGTGTCGATGTTCGATTGCATCATGATAGGTTCCATGTATTATGTATTGTATTCGATTCCATGTATTCCCTCTGGTTTTTCTACTTTTCGTCCCATAGGAACGCCAGCCAGCCTCATAAAACTGTGCAAAGCGTACCGGCCCAACGTACAGGGTAGGATAGCTAAAGCGTACGTGGACATCTAAAAAATGTAACTATAGGAAGGTGGTACGATAATGGAATGGTGCACGCTCGAACCTCACGGAAAAAAAACATCAACGCTCCGTCCTTGATGAGTGGGGATAATCAATCAATGGTTTAGGAAGAATGAGGAATGGTAGGCAGATGGAGGTGGGCAAATTATAGGGGCATTTGATCTGTGTGAAGAGTTTGGTTCTCTTGGAATACAACTATTGCAGGCTTCACTCATGTCGGAGCTGGTCCAACGGCTTCGTATTACCCAGCCCCCAGGGTCAGGATGATTAGCTTGTACAGATATCTTAATCTATGGTCCAACTTACTATTAAATCGGTTCGGAAGCGACAGCTTTTGTGACAATTGAGCGACAAACACCCATGTGAGATTATTATCAAACGTGTGTCATCGATGAGAACAATTTAATTATCACACTCCGGTCGAGGTCATGTGTGCACAAGGGAGTTCATGTTTGCTGTCTATTTATTTTAGATGTATACAAGTATGAATTTGGAAGTACGGCAGATAGCGACGAAAATACATGAGTGTGGGAAACTGCATCATCATTTGTCCTGCTGGCGCTTGTTTTCACTAAAATTAACGTTGTTGAAAACCGGAAAATTATTAGCAGAACTTCCCGCCAGCTTAGCAATCGTAATTACGTACAAACACCGCATGGTACGGACAAATTACTCTCTAACTTAACAGGTAATCCGCAATTTATGTTCTTGTCTTTATTTTTCAGTAGACCGGGCCACATGGAAGGCACAGTGTATGGGCGGTCGTACTCAGTGAGCGTCAGAGAAATAAGACAAATCATATGTAGCAATTGGACCTGCATTTCGACGCGTCCTTTGGCAGGTAAGATCAGTTGCAAACACTGTTAGGTGAGAGGAACAGTCTGTTAGATGCCGTCCCCTCTGGACATCTAACTCTCCTCTTTACTATACTATACTCTATACTTTATGAGCGACATGTCTCCGGGGCCGACGGGAAGTTTTTCTTGACCCTCACTCCACAAAAGGAGGGAAGGAACAGCAAGACGAAAGGGCACGATGACAAAGCTCTCCAGATTGCTACTCCTGTGCAAGTGTTTCGAAGTGATGACTGTAAACAGAGCCCTTGACAAATTCTGTTATCTCCGGGCCTAAATTCCCTCCGGGCTTAGAGTGGCGATGGGCCATCGGACGGAAGGACGATGAGGCCCGACGAGATATCGAGCGAGCAAGTCAGTGGCATGGCGGCATCGGCTGGCACCGTGGGGTGGCGCTGTTCTGAAGGGCGTCTGGCACCAGACTTAGGTAGGAGCCAACCATGGCCCAAGCGGGAACACCTTCCCTTCCGTGGATCACGCGACCCAGGCTCGCGTGACTATGGCGGCGGCTGGGAGGAAACCTGGCATTCCGTAGGACTCTCACAACTCAATAGGAGTAGCAAGACAGTTGGGAGACGGCATTGAGCGAGCAGAACCCTGAACCACCCAATCAATTTCGTTTCTGGCAGCAAGTTTCAGTGCGCAAGCCCAGGCGTAGCATCGATTGAGTAAACTTAGGTAGGCTGGACCGTTGTTAAAATTTGATCAGGATATTATCTGGGCCCGCTCACATCTACCTGGCTTCTCCGAAGACGTTGGGGAAAGGGACGGGGTGTCAGGCTATGGCATCCTGGGTGGTTCCGTAGATGGACGAGCGCCGGCGTCGGTGGCAGTGCTAAGGTCGAGTACGTGCAGCATCCCTATCATCAGTGAGTTATCCATCAGTGTCACACCAAGCCCTCAGCCCGTCCTAGCTATATGACCTGCCGAGCGTACGTGCTGTGGAAGAACCTGACATCGCTCGTGTAAATACTTTGATAAGTGGCGACGAACCGCAGCAGGATTGCCGGCGTCAGAGTGGTAGAAGAGGTGTGGCCGGCAGAACAACAGTCCCGGCACCGCCCGAGCCCATATTGAGTTCGGCACGGCTGAACAGCCATAGAACCAACGGTTCAGCGGCACCGGTCCACGACGGTACCCTCTGATACCAGAGCCGGCCGTGGACTGTGCAGGAGGAAACGGGAGCGTAGTGAGGTGCGCACCGAGTTACGACCAGTCCAACGCCACGCTCCGAGGTGCGCACCGAGTTACGACCAGTCCAACGCCACGCTCCGAGGTACGCACCTAGTTACGGTCAGTCCAACGCCACGCTCCGAGATGCGAACGGCCGGATTGGCCAGCCCGACACTGCCCAGTCGCCAGCCACACGGGAACCGGCAGCCGGTGCTGACATTGCCCAGCCCGGCATGGCCCGGAACCCCCCTACATCGTTTCGCGCATGTTATAATTTCTCATCTACGGCACCATCAGGCTTACTAAAAACCGCTTTTTCCAGCATTACTCCATGTTTTTGCCGCTCTGATGAGCCGTTGCTGCATCAAGGATGCCACACAAGTGAGCGTCTGACTAATGTCTCCAGGGAAGCCAACTTTTTGCTGTCTAAGAACGCAACAAAGCTGCATCAATGTAGACACGTTCGACAATTTTCCTTTGAATGCCTCGTTTATTTTCTTTTATACCATGATGATACCAGAGTTGGCAGGATGTCAGCTAGACAATGCTTCCACCTCCAAACTGCGGGACTGGCATCGGACACCCGCGATGCGGTGTCGCAGGCGGAAGGGGGCACCGGCAATGATGAAGAAACAGGAAGCATCATATTTGTTTCCACGTGCCAATGTCGCTGAAAAACCTACCGGACCTTCCACTCCTATTCTGAATGTGCTTGGTCTGCAGGATATGTGTGTGTGTAGGGGGGGGGTGACATTGGTGCGGATAGACATCACAGACAAGGGTGGTCAGCCCCTCACCAGCGGATTCATCAGATTGCACTTCACCGAGAGCAGAACTGCGGGGACCGACTCGTTATGATACGTGCGGCGGAGAGCACCCGACAACGATCCGCGGTGAGGGGTAATGCTCACTTCCTACGATCTCGATTTGCTACGATACGATATGCCACCAATGGAGAAGCTTGACCCGCTTCACCTGCTTTGACTAGAAACGTTTGTTGTTTCTTTCTCAAGATTTAAACCTGCAAAAGACGCTTCATCGTTCAGCTTCCCATTCCTTGAGACGGTGGCGCGAACTGACTTCGAATGTTGCACATAACATTTTATAGTCACCCCTGCTCTCGATCTGAAACGTTGTGGGCTTTAGCAAGCATGCAACAGTGCCGACTTTCAAGCCGATGAATTATAGACTCATCGTAGCTATGCGTCACCCGAGGCAGGCACTGCACAGAGGAACGTAGGCAGGTGTGGCTTTTCGTTTTCTTTTTAGCGTCACGTCCGGGACTTAAATATATTGTGTTCAACAAGAACATTTGCAGAACAGGCAAGAAGAACAACAAATTTGCGATAGATGGCGTGTGGCTCTAGCTGCTGGCTCTGACTCCAGGCAGGCAATGCCACTTTTGCTCATTAAGTATGCAATGCCCACGCAAACATACGTGCTGGCATAGATACATGTATATATATATATATATATATATATATATATATATATATATATATATATAATATTGCCCATCAGTTTCTCTCAACTTCAGTGTTCAACATTATCGCCATACTGCTATTGCTCAGATTGGTGTGCAAAATCTTGGAGGCTGATTGGTTCCCCACAGAAGATACAACAGCTCTCGTAAATGTCAAATACCAGCTGTGCGCCTATTATTATTTTTCGCCTGTTCAGTGAATTCATCGTGTTGGGTCTTGTGCTCCGATCCGCTTCCTGTATGTGACCATCGACGCAACGAACACTATCCCCTCTACGAGTGCACACCGCAAAACAACAGACTAGGGGTGCTTGCACGGAGCTAGCAGGTGTCGTAGACGTTATAAGGACAACGTGATCAGGAAATAGGTCCACCGTGCTCTCACACACAGTTCGGCATTGCCTACCTGTCAGTTCTAAATCACCAGGATTATACCTGCAGTCTGCAATCTACACACTCGTGTAAACCGCAACTTTGCAGCAACCCTGCATGGTGAGTATAGCACGCCGTTCCAAGGCACGCCAACCAGCCAACCACCCAATCTGTCAACCAACCAACTAACCAACCAGTCCAGCCAGTCCAACCAGGCAACCAACCAATCAGTCCAACCAGTCAACCAGTCCAACAACAAACACCGACTGACTGCATTCACTGCTAAAACATCATCAATGTATAAACACGACGTGAGACCTACCCAAGCTACCACTCACAGCACACCGCAAACCCCAGCAGCCCACCTGCCTCATTAACCAGGAGCTCCACTATCCATCAGATTACTAGCGAGCAGCACTATGCACTATCGGAGCCCCACCTCGTTCTCCATGCCCGTGAATAACAGCACCACATACCACACCGCGCCGATGAAGCAAACGAGCGCCATTTGTCATTATAAATACAGCACAAGAGATGGCGCACGCATACCGAATAATGTATGTTGCCATTGGCGGCAGAAAGCGCGATCTTCAATGTATCTATGTCGAAAATGGTAGCACTATTGCCCAAATCTGGCGTCGCTGGCGTCGCCACAAGATGTACTACTTGCTAACTAAATACCTATACATATGCATTATCTATCTATGTACAACTTTTCTAATGTTGTTCAAATAAACATAGGCTTCAGTGCACACACATAAAGGTATGTATTTAAATACGCCGAAAATCACGTTAAAATAATTATGCGATATAAATACAGACAAACCTCAATTCACTTTGCCGTGCAGGCAAAACCAGTTATCATTATAGCTGGGGTGCTGGTAGATTCGCCAGAATTGGACGCAAAAGGTTTGCCACCAGGGGCCAGGATGAGGGGGCAGCTGCAGAGGGCCGAGATGGATACACTGGTACTGGCCACAATGCTATGATAATCGATCCCGTGAGGCACCCCAAGGCACGCAATGCTCGCATCCTGCCCCCATTTGTACACGCTTCCGATGGCGCCCCATACTGACACGTACACGACATAAACCTTAATGAAATGAGAGTTGATATATGATATATACAGACAGTGCTGCACCCACATTAGGAGGCATGGATTTTTGGATTCAAGCAGGAAAGAAATACACAAACTATCCCTGTCCAATTTCTCGCTTGTACATCTGTCACTTTCCCATTTGAAAAGTTATCAAGTATAAGCATGCACGAAGGCGATTTTCGCAGTAGATTGTATATTAGGCAATGGAGATACCATTATTCCGTTATTTTTCTTCTCAGGTTCCAGAGACCACCTTGGTGTTAACCCGTGAGTTCCTGATGTGGGAGGAGGGCTTTTTACCACCTTTGTTTATATTGGATAGCGCCGAAACCGCTGCCGTTAGAGAGGTTAAACACTGGGTGCCTTCAAGTGAACGACTGGACTACGTTTTAGAATAAAATTTAGTCCAAGCCGTATTAGGTCACGTCAATGCCACGTCATAGTCATTCACAGCTGCTCACACTTCACCGCCAACGGCCCGATTAAGGCGTTGCCAATATGAATAAATGCACGAGGTTCAGAACACATTGAGATTTGGTTATCGTGTCTTCACGTGTGCCAGGTAAACTGATTCACTAATGGTCCAATCCCAGGCCACGTTGAGTCAGGTGTGTGAATGTGATTTTCTCGCCTTTCGTTAGTGATCAAGTTCACTTGCAAGGATACAGGGCCCATTTGTCGACCATATACCTATGAATGGCACTGCACATGACCGAGCATCATCCGCAATGCCATTGGGTGTCCTGGTTTACTATAAACAACTCATTTCTGCCAATTCATGTTTATTTTCTAGGGCAAAAAGGGCCCTGACTTCAAAGTCAACACTTAAAATTATTATGAAGTGGTCCTCAATCACTCCAGTGGGGTGAGTACAAACACGAAGACACCGTAATCATAGCATTTCATATATAGCGTTGCAAACAGAGTGACAAAGCTGTTGGGATGAATATTTGAGGTCATTTTGATAATACATGCGACTATATGATATCGATTTCCTTCTCTGGCGCGTAACTTGACTGACGAAGGTGCATCGCCTACACCAGGTATATACAACTAAGCAGTGACTTAGCATGCCCTCAGCTGACGTTGACCTGATATGACCGCATGCAAACGACATGTGCAAAATGTAATTATTGTGCCTTCGACAGGAGCATCCACTCATACGAGTCGAATTCAGACACATTCGTTAAAGTTTGCAAATGTTCAAGAGATGCAATCTCTTTTTACTTGGCCCATCCCCGCATCCGTAACGCTCTTGGTTACTTCGAGGCTAAATTTGATCTGAGTCAATTAATTTTGTTGGGATTGGTTGGTTAGTTATTGAAACTTATGGGCGCATCGACTGCGTCGATCATGCAGCGCCCATATCATCGTCAGTCAAACAGTGAAATGCAAACAAGATGAACAAATTGAAACAAATAACCAAAATTTTGTTGGGAGATTGGTTTCATTTGAATGTGTCCATTATTTTCGGACTTAAGGGGTGGGGCAATAAACCCGTCAGTGACTAATCGTCAATACTCCCATCAGTGACTAGTGTATGGGAAAATACGCTAGTGACTGCCGGGTTAACCCGCGTGAGACCGAGGTTGGTGGGGGTTGCGTCTTCCACCTCACATTCGATTTACCACAACTGCACGGGAGCCTCTGGCGATGGAGAGCAAACTATTTCACTGCCTTGAAAAGATATCTTTCATCTTCACGAACCATGTCGAATTAACGTATTGGCGTTCTAGCTACTTTTAATCGTGACTGCGCGAAAATTTTGGATTAGCGTTACCAGTTGATCTATTTGAAGGCGTATTTAGCTCCCGATTACATGATGAATGTTCCAAACGGCTACACAGGACGCACGCAGCTAACTTCCCTCGAGCCATGTGCGTATCGGACACTCCATTATTTATGGCACGTGGCCGAAAGCCCGGGATTTCATTACTCCCTCCTTCAGCTCTTGTTAGCTGAACGAAGACAAACAGGCGATTTTGCGGCGGCGAATATTTCAGTGGCGTGTTCAATATTTCCGTTCAGCTGGTGTCTCGGTAGAGAGCGGCTGCGCTCCGCAGAGCCTCTTTAATTCATGACGCTAGTCAGGATCGGTGCTGTTTGAGCCGGCGCAATTTTTCAGGCGGTGCGAAACAAATGGCAGAAGTCATCCCACGCTAAATGTTTAAGGTATAAATCTTGGTAGGGTTTAATTTGGCTGCGATCTGTTAGTTGGCCGTCTGTGAAATCGAGCTGCAAAACCGGTGTCGTTCCTGGAGAGCAGCGGCGGATTTAGCTCCGGGCGGGCCGCCGTCTGTTGGTGGCTTAACTCTCGCCACCGTCGGCAGATGTCGGCCGCCAGCGATCTTGTCGCAATCACCGGAAAACGACGGGCGGAGAGTGCTCCGCTTTTCACAGCTGATGACACCAGCTTTGCGGAGCTTTCCACAACACAAGAATTGTCCGATCATTTCAGATCACCGACCTATGACATCGCTCTTGAAGAAATGCTCAGTGAATTTTGCGAAATCGCGGTTCTTGTCTGTTCGCTGCAACCTATTTCCATAGACCATCAACATTGCGCGCTTTTAGACGGTGTCAGATCACATCCCATCGGTGTCGTCGTCAAGGCCGAATGGAGCAGTTGATCTGGATTGATATTGGATGACCTATTTTACCCGAGTTGTTTCTGAATCAATATTACACCATAGAGTTTCCTTGATGATGAGAAAATAGTCACCGATAAGTAGAAAAAAGCAGGAAGAATTTATCAGTTGCATTGATTTGTTTTTGCTTGAGGAAGTGTTGTACACGAATATTCCAGAAGCATTAGGTAACACTTGTCGTGTTTATGTTTATGTCATATTTATGTCATGTAGGTAACATGCTTTGCTACCAAGGATAGATAACCGTGCACTATTGATTTATGTATAATGTTCCTCGCCAGAGCACCACGGGATTTATGCAAATGCTTTCTGTGACATTTTATGACCGGAACACGAGGTAAGCGGCCATTTAGCCCTGATCAGCTCTGAAGTCGTCATTTGCAAGTGTCGTTGTTGCGTAACTGATGAAGCACTCGAAGGGCTGCCTCCCGGGTGTTCTTGGCTCGTGGCTCTGTGCCTTCGCCAGGTCCGTAGTCTTCGAAATGAACTGGACAGGATTATGTGAACTTGACGGGACTTCGAATGTATGTGTGGACGGTGCTCGGGCTTGTGCTCTGACCGACATGAAGTATCGATACTAAAGAAATACTGCCTTCATCGTGGAGGGGGAATATTATAAACAGGATCATACAAAGTTGTAACCAATAAAGTATGCTTAAATAAGTGCATTCCCTTGCAATCAAACAAAATATATTGCAATGCATATACATTCCAGATATCATAACTGAAATCCAGATCATGCCTGGCCATTTTGTGAACATAAAATGTTCATTAAATATTTTTTTTCGTGTGATCATGTGAGACACGAAAACAAATACGAAAATCTACATTCAGTGTTTAGAAAATTCAGTAGCTAGTTTGTCAAAGCAAATTGAAGCAAGTCTTCGATGAATTGGAGCAAGCAAGTCTTGGATTCATCGCCAATAGGAGATGAATGGGTGTATGGTGCATTGTCCCGCACCCCAATGGTAACTCTGAACCTCGTCCTGGATAACAAAAGTAAAATTTTCCGAAAAAATATCCTACAACCAATCCTTTCCCAGGAGGAAGTGATTCCGTGAGGAATGCAAGTGTTTTGCTCTAGTTAGCCGACACATAATGATGTTTGGTCAGTTTTACGACCGCACTGCTTAAACTCTGTAGAAATTCACCTCGAGTCTGAACAAAGTAATTAGATTGCACCGATCCGTGCTGCCCCATTGCTTGAACCGATGTTCTTCATCACTGTCCGCATCATCATCCCCTGAACCATGCACCATACACCCATTCATCTCCTATTGGCGAGAGGACGATGTTACGGTCCATCAGAGCTTTTGCGTCGTGTCAAACTCGGTAAAACATAACGCGACTGCTGTTCATGCCTTTTTGAGAAATAATATAATCCCGGAACTGAAGACTCGGATCCCCAGTCTGTCCAAAATTCATTACTTTTCTGATGGTTGCAGGTGACAATACAAAAATCGTTTCACCTTTATTAACATCTGCCAGCACGAGACAGACTTTTGATTAAAATGTGACTGGCAGTTCTTTGGAACAGCTCATGGGAAGGGGGTGTGTAACGGCATCGGCGGCACAATGAAACGGGTGACTGCGAGAGAAAGTCTGCCGTCCGCGCACACATCAGATCACGACAGCCTCAGAAGTGCACACCTTCCTGGCCGAAAAGTTCCAAACATCAATTGTATTTTTGTTCGTTAGCCAAGTCGATATCGAATCCACAGCTCATGATCTAAAGACCCGCTTCGCCAAAGCTCTGACGGTCCAGGGAACACAGTCTCTGCACTGCTTCGTGCCGGTAAATACTACCACCATGAGTGTGGCCGAACTGTCGGGCGAACAAGGGCACCACGTCAATGTCTGCCGTTGAATGATGGATCAGTGTCTAAGTAGCCACTCCAGTGAAGCATGTATTCATAGAACAATACATTGCACCTGTCACTAAACCTGTCTGTATACAGACTAGTGTATGTTTTCCTGTATGCCCACATACACAACCACCACCAAAAATATGGGCGAGATCTACCGCTGTCCTTCCAGCCATAACGATCTGTTACTAATAACTAAATATCTGGAATGCGGACGTTTATTGGACTTGACTATTAGCGTTGCTCAAACGATTGAATGTGCCACTTAATTCGAATTCAACATCCAAAAAAATAACTATAATCTCCATTCTCCCGTCAATAAATGTTATAGGTCAAATCTTTGCTTAAATGACCCCTAGGTCACCAAAGGTCAGTCAAATTCATGGAAGTAAAAGGCAGATCTGATAAGGTCACCCGAGGTCATCGGAGGTTGCAAGGCTACGAGATCACGAATCAAACTAACTTCAACCCTGTTTGGCCTACAATCGGGTGCCATTGATGACATCATCGCTCCATACTCTGATTTTTAATACAATATCTAGAAAAACATATCTCCAATTTCTTTCGTAGTCAAAGACAACATACTACACGACAATATAAATACAAAATAAAATAAAAAACTGGATATTTTCCATGTGCTCGATATGATACGTGTCACGTGACTTAAGGTCACGTGGCCAAAAAAAAGAAATTGACAATTTTAAAAATAAAGCACTGAAACGTGATCATTGATCTATTACGAACCCAGCGATATATTTGTGTATGCAATTATGTTGATTATAACAGAAGTTATGACCATTTAAAGTTAACCCTGCATCGTGACCATCAAAAAATGTCTGAGGCCATAACGCACGTGCTGTTGGTCAGATCGAAATGGGAGTGTCACCATTGGATTCGGGGCGCTCAATTATCCCTGTCCACCAATTTATGAAGAAATCCGAGATGGGTTTTATGTACGATTAGGGTACCGTTAGCAGGAACCTCAATGTCAGGATTGGCTAAGGAGCAGATGGCGAGGAGTTGTTCGGCTGGCCAGAAAATGTTGACACGACGGAAGAACACAATTTCTCCTACATGCTTGATTACTGCATAAGAGCCAGCACTGCCGACGTAGGGTTGGGTGGATTCGATTAGGTCAGGTGGGGAGGGTGTGGTCTGGTTTGCGCGTGTGTCAACGACAAGAAGAGTCATGGTCTGGTCGGGATCGTGAGATGTGGTCGTGATCTTGGGACGAGCACGGGTCGGCGAGACATAAAGGGCTTCCGTGGTGTCATCCAAAATAACAGTTTGGCGTGGATGATCAACGGTTGTATCACGAGAGGGAGCATCGTGGACAAAGTCCGGGATCGCGCGATGGTCAACAGGCATTGCCAAGGGAAAACTTTGATTCGAAGTTTGGTCGTGAGCTGGGAGACCCTTCTTGCATTTGTTCCCTATCGCGTGGAAAACACCCCACCTAACGAAGTCTACACAAACACAAAGAAAACAAACACAAGCGACAGATGTCGCACCCTTGAAAATGAAAGAAAAGGAGATGACGGGTGTCGTCCCACTCGAAAATTGAAGCAAAATATGGCAGCGGTATTATAAGCCAATAGAGTGGCACAGCAGGCCAGTCGGCAGAGCGAAGTAGTCAGCAAGCTTTGGCAGCGGGCGGTATGTGCACAAACACTACTGAACACGTGTTTTTCATGAATGCACTACTCTGTCGTACTCACTTTAAACGTCACCGAATAATCAAGCTGTCCAGCAGTACCGGGAAGCTCGCCTCAGGCAATTCATCTATGTAGAGCTGCATGTACTTCGAATGCCACCTAAAATAGAACACATCGTCCGAGTTGTACGACAGTCTTTCGCTGGTACATTTTCGGCTCCAAACTCCGCAAGTTATCCCAAGTATGAGACCAGGCGTCCGAGAGCACCATCCACACGCGCGACCTACAGTCGGCTTTCGGACGTAAAATAAACATTCACAATTAGAATCCCTTTGAAGCTTTTAGAGGAGTTGTTGGAGAAGACAGGGGCATCGTTCTCAAGACTTGGTGTCAAGGCTTGCCTTGTGACTGCCAAGCAGCGACTGTTTCGGCGTTTGGAACACAAAAGCTGATCTCGGATGACATCTGCGGCTGTTGGCGGCGAAATTTGGCCGTGGCACGCCTGGAGCTGACTTAGAGGATGTCACGGTGGCCGAAGCCAGCTGAAGTTGTGACCGAGGCGAGCGGCCGCGAATCCACACAGGCTGTCGTGCGGAATGGTGGAAGAAAAACATGGCGCCGAACTTGTCAATCACACTTAAATCGAGATTATCTGGCTATGCCAGGCAGCAAACAGTCTGTTATCTAACGCTGGAGTAGCTTTAACTTATTTCGTGCGCATGTATGTGGACACGCTGCATATGTGCTGCACTCAAAACAAAAATGGATAGCATGGGACAGCGTAGTATGGTATAAGAAAACATAGCCCCGGAGTAAAGGAAGGTGTATTCCTTCTTCTTAAAGGGACTGCGGCAGGACATAGTCGAGTTTGAGCAGGCACGTGGAACAACAGTGAAAGAACGGTATGCTTATTTTCGCCACCTCTGTGTGCTACCTCCCAAATTTTCATCCAGTTATCTCGGATGGCAGCGAGATTCTTATAGGCCCACCCCAGTTCACTTTCTCAGTACTGATATCGTTCCTCAGTTGCGTTAGTGTCACCCAGTCAGTTTACGGATTGCTCCCACTACAACAACAGTACGCGTTCAGCAGGCGTGAATCATATTGATGGTACATTTTGAATAACACCCTTTGGTGTCCTGGAGCAGAATGAGATCTTCGGTTGGCTTGTGGTATATTCGTACACACACACACACACACACACACACACACACACACACACACACACACACACACACACACACACACACACACACACACAAAAAACCACAAAAAAACACACACACACACACACACACACACACACACACACACACACACACACACACACACACACACACATACACATGCATACATACATATATATATATATATATATATATATATATATATATATATATATATATATATATATATATATATATATATTTATATTTATATATATATATATAAATATATATATATATGTGTGTGTGGCATCAATATATCATGTGAGGTAATCAGCCTCCCAGGAACGTTCAAGTACGTTAGGCCCATTTTTACTCGAGAGGTCCTTGAGCGCATGTGGTGAGACAGATTGATCAAGCTACTGGAAAGTGTCACTGGCTACTATGGCTGGGGAGCGTTACTTTTCCTGAGGAGGGCTGCTTTTAGTATTGCACGTTCTGCCTGGCCGTTAATTGTTACTGGTTGAAAAGCATGGGACAAGTGGAAAATACCGTGTGATACATTTTTAGCTAGATTTCCAGTTTTTTATCCAGCATTAATACACCATAACTTGCATCTGCCAAAGGCCAATAAACCGAACGTCATGTTATGCAAACATATGCTATGTTTTATGGGGGAAACGTCAACAACATGCAACACATAAATGGAGACTTCCAAATATGATTGGCGTTACCAAACCGAATTTTGGGTTGATTCGTTCCATCATCATTGTAGGATTAATGTTCAATTGACTAATTATTGGTGTGTGTGTGTGTGTGTGTGTGTGTGTGTGTGTGTGTTTCATGGACCACATGAAGACCATAAAAACATTGCCCCTGCAGAACATTAGCAGTTAGGCGTCATGAGCGGGCATAACATCGCTGGCGCCGCTGGTGGTGGGTTTATGGACATAATACCGCTGGCGCCGCTCTGATGGTGGGTTTGTGGACATAACATCGCTGGCGCCGCTCTGGTAGTGGGTTTGTGGACATAACATCGCTGGCGCCGCTCTGATGGTGGGTTTATGGACATAATGCCGCTGGCGCCGCTCTGGTGGTGGGTTTGTGAAGGAGCACTACCAAAGTGGGCTGCCTCTGATTAATGCTCTATTTTGGAGAAGGTGCAAGTGATTTCCAATAATCAAATTGGAACAACATTGAAACAAGCCATCTTATGATGATGATGTGTAGCTCGTTTTATTATCAAATGATTTCACCTTGTAACTTTGATCTTGAAGTGAAATGGGAGCGATTTGCCACTCAACATCTTGTGATCAAAACGCGTCATACGTCTTCGGTGTGATGTGCTAACAAATTCCAATGTTCTTAACTAAGCGAAAATCGAGCGTGCTACATGTTTATATGGCCTTGAATAACTTCCATGAAGGTTCAATCGTGTAAATTTTGCACTTAATTCCAGAATTAGTGCCCCAACTTATCACATTGTATTCCTATAAATGTTATATCAGATGTTCTACGTGACCGAATTAATTTCCAATGGTCTCAAATATAGCGGCATAAAATCAGCTGCCATCTGATGCCATACCCGACTACTTTTATACACATCTAATCCTGTCATTTTCGCACTCAACTCCAGGATTTATGTTTCGAATTATCAAATTGCATTTGTTTATTTTGTATGGAAACCATCTGGTTTCCATTAACGACCTAGTTTCCAATTGTCTCAAATAAATCAGCATACAATTAGCTGCCTTCTGATGCCACACCCAACTACTTTTAGATAGCTAACCCAGTCATTTTTTACCTTTTGACATGAAGCTTTCCGGAATAATTGAGGTTCTGTCATGGCTCGATGCACGTCAAGCGCCGACGGTTGTTGCCCAGAGGATCCGTAGAGCGCCGAGCGGTGACGTGACAAAAAGTAAAGCTGCACCCTGCAACAATGCTAAGCAACATCGGCTCTGTTACGCCAAAATGGTGCGGGAGAAATGCCCGATTGTAGATGCATTCTTTCCATTCAACGCCCATACGCGTAATGTTCTTGCAATATCAAGAAAACCTGTCGGCCTCAACTGCAATGGTGGCAGAACGCATGCCAAGCACATTGACTATCCTTCCAAAGCTGAAAATCTGCATGTAACTTTGGCGTTCGGTCCCATTGACATTCATGCTATGGTCCGGGCCCTACTATATTATGAATGGTGGCGGGCAGTCGGGGACGGTCCGGGGGAAGCTGGCGTCACCGCCGGCGGCAGGCCGTCTAAGGTGGAAAATAGTCCCAGAAGGCAACACGCAAAGCGGCAATATGCGCAATACATCGCCATAAGTGGCAATAGGATTGATGGCTGAAGGTAGGCTAACTTTCATAAATGAACTTCGCATCATATTTTATGGAGACCAAGTAACATAAATTGTAACTATATTCTTGGCGCACACACTAGTGAGAATCCGAACGCGCTTGTCGCGGCTGCATGTTTCAGAGTTCTTGAATGGCATCAGGAACCAACCTGTTTTCTTTCCTTACTGGGATCCCCTGATGCCCGCATTATCATTGCGTCTGACGCCTAACGCATAGACCATGGATCATCTTACTAGGGCCACGACCGCTTAACTAGCCCCATTCCCCGGTCACTAAAACTTAAATATGGCTGCCCATCTCCTGATCGTGCCACGACAAAAACAAAGTTGGATGGATTTGAAAACAAATCGCATGCCTACAGTCGTGCACTATGGTAAGAAATGTATATTGTACGATTCAATAAAAAGGAAGATTTCTCCAAGTTTTAATGAAACTAGCTCTGACCTTAAATAACACATTTGTGTTCAAGATTCACCAGACGTTTACAACTCTGTATTGTTTGTTTGTTTATTGGTTGGTTCACGACACACTTTATGCACATACAATATACACGGCTAATGGCGCCGCCCACACTGTTTCGCCGGTGGGCCGTGGGATTCGGAAATGTCCTTAGTGGCGCTAGAGGCCAACCCCGCCCCTTTGCCCCCCCCCCCCCCCACTTTTACCACCCCCCCCCCCCCCCCCCCATCTGTACCCATCCAACCAAAAGTGGAGATTTCCTTGACACTACGACAGGTGGTGCATCAGTTCTCATCATGTCATAGGAGCAAAGCCGAGGGCGGGGCTCAACTTACCTGGAATCTCAGCTAATCTCACTTCCCCCTACGGCCTTCTTGGCCATTTGTGTCTGACCACTGTGTACAGCTGGAATCGTTAAGAAGAACCTATGGTTCTTCCACGACGCATTCGATTGCTAGGCCACGTAACATTGCCGACCTCTTATGTCGATTGGTCGCGGATGGAGCCGGTAATCCTGTCGATTGCGAGATTCGAATTCACGATCTTACGATCAAGAGTTGACGCCCTACCGACTAAGCTACCGCGACCCTAGTGCTGATCCAACGTGTGTTCCAGTATCATATACCAGGTGTGTTAACGACGAATGCAATCAGAGACGCGATTGATTGATTATTTGTGCTTAATGGCGCGCCGACTCCAGGGTCATTTGGCACCCATTACAGAGCTTGGTCAGAGCATTTCTGAGTCAAATAACTGACCCCTTCATTGGCGCTTGGCTGTATTCGGCATGCATCCACAGGATCAATGGTCCACGGTGGAAGTGGCTGGCGATGCAGGCCGCCTTCCCCACTGTGATAGTGAAGCTCACCCCTACTGCCAGCAGATTACTTCAACCAACTACTCAGGAAAGATGCATGGGTACCATGGAACACTCATATCACATATCGGTTGCAGTTATCGGCTGCAGACCCATCGGCTCAATGTTATGTGCTAAATTGTTGTGATTACGATTACAGTGGTATCGGTTGTAGTATTATCAGTTGCACCGGTAACAGTTGAATTGGTATCGGTTGCACTGACATCAGCTGCAATATTACTGGCTGCAGTGGTATTAGTTGCAGTATTAGCTGTTGCAGTGGTATTAGTTGCGGGCACGAGATACCACCAGAGAAAGAAGAACGACTCTCGAAAGCCCTACCATCTGAACTGTCGCGACCACTAGTACATACCAGAGATAAAAAATTGGCACATATATTAATGACTGAGCTACATTTCTCCTGATGCATCCTGCATATAGAATGTTATAACGACACGTTGGGAAAAAAGAGAAAACGCTGCCCAACTGTTGGTTTTCGCCAACATCATGGAGAGTCCTCCTAGCTGCATGTACTGGCCTTGGCGAATTATTGCTTGACCGTTGAAGCCCTCAGATGGTGGGCTTGGTCGCTATGCACAAGTAGTACTGTGAAGTAGGGTGCGTTTTGCTCCGGGTGGGGTGTGGGGAAGCATTCACCCTTCGTTGCTCCTTTTCCCAGCCCGTGATCTAAAAGCCTACACATTGCGAGACCGTTTCAACTGCACATCAGTGAGGGCCCACTCTCAAAAGAAGAAACATAAATGTCGTACATTTTCGGTTTTAGCAGTGAACGCTTTCAGCGTGGCTTGAGCTAGTATTCGCCCAACCACTCACTAACTGTCCAACGGCACACCCACACCACCCGCCCCATGGCTGGGCCCTCGAGCACACGCTCCCCTGCCCAACACCACAACGACACTACCCGCCCCATGGCTACTCCCCCCCTCCGAGTACATGCCACACGCGTGAGGAATTACTCTAATGACGTCACTCGCACCACGTGATCCGTCACGAGTATGAGCCGCCGCGGGGAGCATTCATAACATCCTGAGTTCATTCAGTGCTAAAGTTCATAACGTGCAAAGCTCGCGACGTCCAATGATACAGCGTCCAAAATGCGAAACAAAATCCAAAAAAGTCCAAAATATATCGGACAGGGCGTGCTCACAACGTTCAGAGTTCACAAAGTACAAGGATCACAACGTCCTTAGCCGGCTCCAGAGGGAGCACTCGCAACGTCCAGGGCTCACAACATCCACAGTTCACAACACCCAACATAGTTCCTCAGCTGTTCGCTAGAGGACCCAGTGAAGCCTCGACTGGGAAACCAGCGACTGTGCCCCAATTTTCTGGCAACAGGTGGCAGTGGCACACGTGGCGTGATGTGCACATTACCGTTCCGTCCACCCCTCCCATATTATTGATGTTGCATACCGTAAATGCACCTCGTGTTACTGTCAAGAATGCATCACAGTCTTAAACACCCTTTGGAATGTGTTATCAGAAATTCATCCACAATTGGGACAGCCACTTCGAATATATTCTAGGTAGTGGCATGGAAGGCGTATAGAGCAATGCCCTAATTCTTCTTAACTCCCATGACATGTTTCTCCGCCGCCCACAAGTTCGGAACATTTCGCTTTCGTCATATATGTTGCTTGAGGTGGCCGGGAAAGAAACTTCCGCCTGCCAAAGAAAGGTGTGACATCCCTCGAGTCCTCTATTAATTTTCCGACTGGTGTTGCAAACAATAGGTCCAGTCTACCAGCCCATAAGTCAGGACTGACTTGTGCCACCGAACCAAGAAAAACACACCACCCCCTGAGGACCCGCCGGCAGGAACAGATCGGTCCCGCCATTCTGGCCGTCGGCGCGCGAACTACGCGGCTCGCGTCTCGGCTGACTAGGGTCCCGAGAGCACAGATTGCCACGCGCCGATCACCGAACTGATCTGGGTTGGAGGAGCGTCGCCGGCCGCGATGGTGGCAGAACACCCCGGCCAAAGACACCATGGGACAGCTTTAGTAAAGCAAAGCCAAAATGACGTCACCTGTCTGCATATTGTCGAACAGAACGACAATATCAAACACGCCACGATGATTTTGCTTTCGACTAATAACGATTATTAACACCAAAATATACTCATAAGAAAATAAGAATTATGATAAAAATGTAGTTTTGAAGATCCGCCTCAATGGGGAAAAAAGTAGTGCAGCAGTTATCGTACCTCAGGATAACTGCGTAAAATTGTTGTGAGCTAAACAGTTGTAAGATCTAAACTGTTGTGGTGATCTTTTACTACGCTTAGCAGAGGCGCATTCTATCGCAAAGCTCTCGAACAATCGAAAGTGAAACATTCAATAGTGACCATAAGTGGGGCTTATCTTCACCTGTTTCGAGGGGCACGAACTACTCTAATAGTCATATATTTTCACACGAAACCTATGAGCCAACCAATAGCATAATTATGTATTTTAGCACGATCCCCATAGGCAAGCCCTCCAACGCATTTTGAATTAATCAGCTGTAGCAATGGTTGGACCTCCCAATAATTGTCAAGTCACTCCCATGCTCTTAATACCACCAGCTGCCGTCTGCTGTTTGCCCTACTATCTGCTCCTCGGCATAGCGCGATACTGGCCTCGTGCTGTACCACGTTACGCTGCAGCTCACAGTTGGCTTGACCCATTACCCTAGCCCGTCTCGTGAAAACATGGTCGCAGACTAGTCAGTATTGGCTCGTCGTCCGGTTCGCTGGCCGATCGCGACTGCCCACATTGCTGGCCGGAAAGGTGGCCACCTGATCGCGTGAGGCAAGTGAGCGCCCACGGGAAATCAAGCGACGTTTGCAGGGCAGTTTTTTCTCGGGGAACTCGCTCTGTCCGCTGACTAGAGGGCGGCGGAAATTTGGTTCCAGTTCTGGCGTTCGGCGTTGCAGCATTTGTGCTGTCCACTTAGTGCCAAAACCTCAGCACTGCGCAAGTGCGACCATGCATGCTTCCAAGGACGCGGCAAGGTGAGAAGCCAAACACAATGCACGCATAAAAACAGGCTAGCAAAGAAACACAGCTGCAACATCGGAAACAAACGGCTTAACCTGCGTGCCACAGGGGTCGCCACCCGAACGAGCACTAGGGAGGGGACATATTCTGCCCGTTGCAAAATTTGAAAAGTTACGGACAGATTTCGTTGCTTTTGGTGCCAAGCGACAGAGCGCAAAAAGATTAGCTCAGAAAAGTCAAGTACATTGGCCTAGATGTTACATGTGACGTCACAGGTCAGCTCAGGTATCTTAAGACTTGATCCACGTGACAAAATTTCGATTTTAGTCGAACTAGGTCAAATGTTGAATCTGGTCTGTGGTGCACGTTGCTATATAACCATTTTGCCAGTAGCCCGAGAGAAGCAATAAGAAAACATGTCCAAGCATATAATGGCACATGTCCTCTTATCATTCTTTTCATTTGATTTAGTTTTTGCATTTTCTGTAGTTCAAAACAGTGGAAAGGCCTGCAAAGATTCAAACAACGTCAAAAGCTAGTGCCGCGGATATTGGCTCCATAATGACCGTAAACCGCGTGGCGATAACGTGCGACACTCAATGTCGAACTGAGATCATCACTGGACGTTTGGTATCCCATATCAGTCATTTTGGAACTTACGACTTAAAATTATCTACGAATTGTCACAGCCTGAGTCTGAGCCATATACATTCAGTTTTTTAAATCAAAGTTTACAAAAAGAAGAAAAAAACTTTCTCAGTTTTAGCTGTTATGGAACCACGTTGCGCGCAAAAGCAGCATTTTGAGGACGTTATTATGACGTCATTCACACTCCACTCATTGTGACCTGGAGCATCATGTACTGCCACAAGCTGTTGAATGAACGTGCGAACAGGTATTGAACGTTTCAAATTGATATCGCTGCACGTTTTCCAGTCATACAAAATCACCAGAGGGAGATCCTGCTGCCTCCCCCATCCCCAGTGGGGCGTTGGTTAGTGGAGCTGGTCGGTGCATAGCTGGCGCTTGCCGGGGCGAAGGGAACTGTTTGTGCATTCTAAGCACATTGGAAATCACCCATGAATCTATCAAACAGTGTGGATGTCGGCTCCAGGACGGCGAGACGCTTGAAGATGATAGTAACGACAATTTATGACCGTAATGGATTAGACGCTGGACCGATTATTTTCAGATTTGTATATATATATATATACATATCTTTAAAATACCGATGAATCCTGGCACAATCGTTTTGGACATCTTTGCTTCACACAATAGGGTAGATTCATGTCAATACTATGACAAAGATGTGCACGTTGATTGAAACTTTCTGTCCAACGCTGATTTACCAGCTAACTGACTTATATATTCAGAGGAAATTTCAGGTGGGTAAGAACAGCACTTGTAATATCGGTTGGGGTACATCATTGTTGTTCCCTCTTTCTCCCTTTACTTCAATGATCTTGATATTTCAAGATGGTCATGAAATGTAAATGTCAACAATATGTGAGCAATCAAGCTGCAAGCAAGGATGCAGCAACTATGCGACAAATATGCCAGCAATTTAGCATGCTATTCTGCATTGACTGGTATCACGTGGTGTGCATCTCGGCGCAATTAAATGCCCTTTGTCACCAAATCTAAAACATGCGTGCTAAGGCAAGATCAAGAAAATTAAGGATTATTTGAAGCCGGCATAGGATTTCCCGGGGATGGTTTCTATAATGAAGAATGACTCCTGCAAATGGTGACCATAGATTGTCGGTGCTCATAGATAGTCTGTATGCAACTTGTACAACCTCGCAATTGCGATATCTTGCATCCGCTATTGACGTCATGGAACCAATTAAAGTATGTCATGTCAATTTAATGTTTCGCATCTTCCACTCGTTATGTATTTTTCAAGGGTCGATTTAAGCACAAATAATCAATTTAACAGGTGCAAATTTGAAAACATTGTGGCTCTGGTGGCACATTTTCTTCTTTGATACAAATTGCGTGACTGCTATGTTCGGTGAGCCAGGGCATGTCATAAACTCTCAACAGCTTTCAATTCGCGTTTCGCGTGCTACCTAATGCACTGTCTTTCTCGACATGTCAACATTAAAACGCTTAAATCAAGTAAAAAACGATATATTTTCATTAATGGATCACGTAGTGATATCGCGATGCTCAGAACACTTTAACGTTTTGTTATGATCACTGTCACCGCTCACCTTTTGCTTGCGCGCACAGTTTTCAGGGCGGTGGAGTGGGTTCTGCATTACCTGGATCACCTCCTTAGGGTGTTGCACACCCTTCGTGGCCGAGCTGAAGCTTGCGTGCAACAGCAAAGGATGCGCTGTAACAATGACGAAGAAAAAAACGTGAAGTATCCAGTGTTTCAATATCGTTACGCAAATAATGGTTGAAAATAGATCGCGTTCTGTTTTTTAGCGTTTTAGAGGAGCAATGTCGTGAAAGACGACGCATGCTGTAGCGCGTTAAGCACGCATGCAAAATGTATCCGGAGTTCATGGCCTCCGTTTGCCCGTCAAACATACAAGTATGAAAATTGCATAAAATTACCAAATGTCGCATCGTAACCAACATGTGCGAGTTTCGACCTACTCAGTGCACTTTTGAGTTAAGTTAGCTCTCTGAAAAAGCTCTGTGACAGACCATGTATGTAGATGCTGGATTTTGTCAACGGAGCAAGCTTTACCGGCATGCTTCACATACTCTGTCTGAAGACACTACTGACTACACAATTATTTTGCGAATTACCAGTCCCACAAGCTCACGACGACTTTACAAAGCCATGGTTGATTTCATAATCAATAAAAGGCGAAGCTTAGATGCACTCCAGGTTTCCTCTGGGTCCACCGCCGGTCTTGTAAACGCAATGTTAATCAAATGAATTAATAAGACCTCAATCAACCGCTGTGATTCATTTCAGACCAATTTGACGTTGATGCCGCCGATGAACATCCAACTACAATCACCACTGATCACAAACACACTCAAATTTTCAATGTGTTGCATGTACACATCCAGGTTAAGCCACGTCACACCCGAGAACATCCAACAACATTTTTCACATTGCTGTCCTCCTCTCCCGTCCACCCATGAATAATCCACCCCTACTCTGCCCCACAAAAACAAACTGCTCAGGCTTCGCCACCGCTGCGTCTGACCACACGTATACTCCGCGCCGAATCTCTAAAATGCATGACGAACGCACTTGTCCCGGCTCCTATTCGGCCCCGTTCGACCTCGCATTAGCGGCTCGGCGACGCGGCACACCGCCGCCGCCGCCGCCCCAGGGTAACTGTGCCATCGGAGGCAGACGGTCCCCGTCTCAGATGGCTCTCACCACAGCTGTAACGAGCTGAGCTGGCCGGCTGATTAAATCGGCGGCGTGCGGCACGCACCGGCGGCAGCGCCCCCTCCCCCCGCCACTCTGCCGCGGGGGGGGGTCAGAGGCGACGGCGGCTGTCGCCGTGACGAAGTGGACCGAGTGGGGCTGCAGTTGGCTCGGCCGCCGGGAGTGCGACGTGCGGCCAGACAGACGATGGAGAGTCGGCCGGCAGTGATCGCGGCTCTAGGCTCTGGGCGGCGGCGGCGGCGGCGGCGGCGGCGGCAGTCTGCCGACTGGCGGGGGCTGAGCACGATAGCAGTGACTGATCGACCAGCACGCCTCTGCTGAGCTGGTCGATCCCCGAAACTTGGCTCGCCGTGTTTCGCACGCGACACACGAACGGCGGCGAGGTCGGTTTCGGGTCAGGCGGCTTTTTGGGGTCGACACACAACGTGCCGAAATGGAATAATAACAGCGTGTATGCACGGAACCTCGCCTTGGTGCACGCGAAGGGCCAAGAACAAAACTTCCGACGTGGTTGAGCATTTTTATTGGGGAAAAGGAACTGTCGTGGTGAAACAAGATAATCTTCCACCGATAAGTAGAGCACGAACCTCGACACATCCTTTGCACATTATCACGTTGCAAATAACAAGACAAATGGAGAGTTAAATTTTAAAAAGACCACTTCACTTAAGATAATACTCGCTACGGGTAATATCTTGGACGGAATTGGTCTGGGTGTTCTTATTCGGGAGCTGTTAGGATGTTGCTGTTTTGTTCTGTTGTTTTTCAGCATTCAGTATTTTGACACGGGTGTGTCACTTGTTGGTAGAGGTGGTGCTTGGTGTGTTGCTTGCTCGTGTCGTAGGTGCATGGGTAGTGGAAGATGTATTGTCGGAACTGTTGTCACCGTCTGAGTATGTGAGTGTCTCGAATTGGAAGCGTAGGTTTTTTCGTACTGCGCGGGGTGTTAGTGATGGTCGTGATGGGCCCGATACTGGTGACGGTTTGCGTGTTCCGAGTTGTGGTACTGGGGGTGATGCCAGTGTTGAGTGGGAGGGTGAGTATTGTCGAGGTTTGTTTTGTTTTGGTGCTTGTGTGGTGTTTTGTGCTTTGGTTTGCGGCCTGATTATGATTGCTAGGTCTGTCTGTGTTGCTTTAGTAGGTGCTGTAGTCGAATATATTTGTGTTTGCGCGAATTGTGTGGATGTCCTGTGGTGGTGTGTGGGCTGCGTCGGCTGCTGGCCGTTGACCCACGGCCTTGCCTGCGGCAGGGCCCAACCCGCTAGGTGGACAAGATGGATAATTTCCTTTTCCCTTGTCCACTGGGGCAGGCCCTGTCCGGGGAGGCATGGTCAACGCCGCAACTGACGCAGCGCACTGTGCCGCTCATGCATGTGTTTATTTCGTGTGATGCGGCACAGTTTGCGCAGGTGGGTATTGTGTCGTGGCACCCCTCCCTCTCGAGTGTCCATAGCGTTGGCAAAACAGAGAGCGTCGATGGAGGGGTACTCGTGGCGTGCCATTGTACCTAATGTAGCCGGCTTTAAGGTGTGTTGATGGTTGTCTGGTGTCAGTATGATAGTGTGTGTGTCTTATTTGTGTGCTGGGGTGGGTGGCCTGTAAACGGAGAAGATCCCCTGGCTCTCAAACCTGAGAGAGCCAGTTTCTCCTCCGTCATCCAGGCTACCTCCCGTGCGTATATGGTGCCTGATGTGATGTGCTTAGGTGTACAGCTGGTGTTATGATGATTGGGATGTCAGTGATGTATGTGATGCGTGACAGTATGTCTGCGTCGTCGGAGTTGTATGTCCGAATGAGAAGCGTCCCTGATGGTATTTGGCGTGCGTGTAGGGGCTTTCGTGTCCGACGGGTGATCTCCTCCTCCACCGTTCAGGGGCCAAGGGAGCCCATAGGCTCTCTATCGTCCTGGTGGCAGCGGAAGAAATCACCCGCCTGGGTGTTGGGCATGGTGTCTGTGTTCATGGAGAGAAAAGTGTAAACTTATTACAAATATCGGCGGCGGGATGGGAGGGGCAGTGGCACCGCCGGATCAAACTGAAGTGGAATATTGTAGAGTTGAAGTTGTAGAGTTGAGCTAGAAGTTTGTAGTGTAGAAGTAGGCGAGTTGGTGGTAGTCGGGTGACTAGCGGTCGGTTGGGATGGGCGGCCAAAATGCCGTCTTCCCAAATTGTGCCGTCAAGGCTGCAGCCACACGTATGACCTTTTTTCTGCAGTGCAGCGGTTGGCTGACTGTAGGTGAGCAGCCTGACGGTGCCTCCCCAGGTGAAGTCCGTGGCTTCCGAGGGTGGCGTCGGATCTGCCAAGGCGTCCAGCGTAGTCTCAGACTTGAGTCTGCGGTGTTGGTTTCTGCGTGTTTTCTCGGTTGTTGGAATTTTGATGAGTTCTGATTTGATCGTGTGTTGAGAGTCCATGTTAATCTCACCCTTGTACCAAGGCAACATCTGTCAAAGTCTTCCTGGTGGTGTGTGTTTTCCGATAGCGTATGCGCCCGGGTTCGCGTGTACCGCACCGCTACCATTAGATAGCAGGTCAGGTCATATGAACGACCGGCTGAATACCAGATCAGGAAAAAGTGATGGGTGCGACCTGAAGCTCATCCACGGGTTCGGTAATGGGCGCTGTATAACCACTGCAGTTGATGCGCCCTGAACCCCTAATAACTAACCACGAGGTCGGTAGGGTCGGGTGGGGGCACACAGAGCAGTTGTTCCCCTGTAGTATTAGTTCTGCTGTAGTGGCACGAAATATATGGAAAACTGCAAAAACACGATTATTGCTCTCACAAGCTCGTTTCTTAAAAAAGACTGCACGTGCTTCCGAAGTGAAATATGGTGATGAATGCTGATGAAAATCGAAGTTTTAAGAGAAGGTCTAATCTTTATTGAGGACAGCAGGCTAAGGAAAGCTATAACAGAAAGCTTATCAACGTGCCAAAGGAGGACGGCCAGGATGGGTAAGTTAGGATAGAGCCAGCTCGTGTCAGGTCCAGTCGGGTCGGCTGAGTTACACATATGAACTTCGCTGCGCAAGTGCAGGAGGTGGTACTCACCCAGGCTTTGTCCTCGCTCGTAACAATAAAACCTAGACCTTAGTTTGGATAATGTGTTGCGCCAATATTCCAAGATTAATGAAGAGCAGCATCTGCAATGTGATTAAACTAATCATAATTATATATCAATCCAGGCGACGTTGGGTTGAGCATATTGCTTTTCTCCATGGAGATAAGTGTGCATGTGCAACGTGATATTACGTTGGTTGCAGTGTGTGCACTATGCCTAATTAATTGTTGCTGATCGCTTAGCATAGTAGCGCACTTGTACTGTCTTTCCTTCGCTGATTATCATTGCAATTATCTTTTTTGTAGTATTGGTACCTGATGTCTCGTTCCATCGCAACTGTTATTTCAGGTAGTACTACTATCGATGTTATATTGCCACCATCGGCAGAATTTGAAGATAATTTTTTAGTAGCCATAATCCGAATGTCCACTGGATTGGCTTTACGGAGCAGATTCATGTAGGTACTAAGCATCTTGTTTCGAGAACCTTGAACACACCACGCGATCCCGGAAGTTCAGCAGGATGACAGGACCGAGAGACAAGCGTGCTGCCAATGCTCCACACGGCCGGCCCGCTGCACCTTCTGCTGCCAGTGACCAGACACGGCCGGCCCGCTGCACCTTCTGCTGCCAGTGACCAGACACGGCCGGCCCGCTGCACCTTCTGCTGCCAGTGCCAGACACGGCCCGGCCCGCTGCACCTTCTGCTGCCAGTGACCAGACACGGCCGGCCCCGCTGCACCTTCTGCTGCCAGTGGCAGACCAGACACGGCCGGCCCTCTTCCCCTTCTGCTGCCAGTGGCCAGACACGGCCGGCCCGCTGCACCTTCTGCTGCCAGTGACCAGACACGGCCGGCCCGCTGCACCTTCGCCTGCACCTTCTGCTGCCAGTGACCAGACACGGCCGGCCCGCTGCACCTTCTGCTGCCAGTGGCCAGACACGGCCCCGCCTGCTGCCGTGACCAGACACGGCCGGCCCGCTACCTTCTGCTGCCAGTAACAGAACGGCCGGCCCGCTGCACCTTCTGCTGCCAGTGGCCAGACACGGCCGGCCCGCTGCACCTTCTGCTGCGTGACAGCCCGCCAGACACGGCCGGCCCGCTGCACCTTCTGCTGCCAGTGACCAGACACGGCCGGCCCGCTGCACCTTCTGCTGCCAGTGACCAGACACGGCCGGCCCGCTGCACCTTCTGCTGCCAGTGACCAGACACGGCCGGCCCGCTGCACCTTCTGCTGCCAGTGACCAGACACGGCCGGCCCGCTGCACCTTCTGCTGCCAGTGACCAGACACGGCCGGCCCGCTGCACCTTCTGCTGCCAGTGACCAGACACGGCCGGCCCGCTGCACCTTCTGCTGCCAGTGGCCAGACACGGCCGCCCGCTGCACCTTCTGCTGCCAGTGACCAGACACGGCCGGCCCGCTGCACCTTCTGCTGCCAGTGACCAGACACGGCCGGCCCGCTGCACCTTCTGCTGCCAGTGGCCAGACACGGCCGGCCCGCTGCACCTTCTGCTGCCAGTGACCAGACACGGGCCCGCTGCACCTTCTGCTGCCAGTGACCAGACACGGCCGGCCCGCTGCACCTTCTGCTGCCAGTGACCAGACACGGCCGCCCGCTGCACCTTCTGCTGCCAGTGACCAGACACGGCCGGCCCGCTGCACCTTCTGCTGCCAGTGACCAGACACGGCCGCCCGCTAAATCAGCCTGTCATACTAAGGCAATCGAACGATCATTTCTCGAATGAAGCATTCTTATTTATGGGAGACACAATATAACTCACGTTCCTATTTAGAAGATTGGAGACGGCATTGCTTTAAAGAGACATTTAGCTACGTAGGCATTGGTTTGCCACTCCCGCATGTTAAGTGATCGCCGAAAAAGGCTGCATGTCAAACAGTTGCCATCAATTGAATTTCGACGTATTGCGGCTACGAAGGAAACACAATGATCATTGAACTATCGCCCCATCTGCACTGGGGTTGATAATGCTAGGAATCGTAATGCATTTTATGCTACAGTGGTTATTAAAGCCAGTGGTCAAAACTAAATTACGGATGCTTGAACACCTGCATGTGTTTATTGTGCACAACTTAGCTATGTTTACCATTGCGTTACAAAAGCAGGGTTGCTGAGCCCTATTTTGTTTGCATCGCACACCTGAGTCCGCTCAAGGATCGCTGCCTTCTCGCAGTTCCACTATGAATGGCCGACATTTTCTGGATACAAGCTGTGGCACGTGTGGCTCAGTGGCAACATGACCCGACCTGACTTTCACGGCAACGATTCGTCATGCGTCTTCGATCCACGCGACCCACACGAATCTTATCCACGCGTCATCGAGACCACTCGTCAGTGGTCATACCGATATGACTGCAATTTAGCATTTGCTTTATAGCAATATACTTGAGAAGCATCACATACACGTAACACAACACATAACACCAATTTTGTCTTGATGACAGCAAAATGTAATAAGCCTATGCATCAATTAAATGGAGAAAGTATGTACAACGGAGTAGAAATACTGTTAAGCTATCTACAACTAGGTACGGATGATACTCGTTATTATTAATGACGAGCTTTTTATATATAATATATTTGTATAAATAATAGAAGTTAAATCTTTGAGGTACAAATTTTTACTTTTTCCCCGTTTAGTGTGTCTGCAGTGTAAACAAATCTGATCACTATTTGTTGCGATATTTTTCATCTCAACCAGTTATCTGAATAACTTCACACGTTTTCGTCACTCGGACTTTATAAGGGAGCTCAGTGATCAAATGTTAAAAACTGGTCTGATCTCAAATAGATGACCTACATATGATGAGGGGTAGCCTAAATGCTCGTCTTTCAACCAAGAGGTTGTGGGATTGAGTCACGCCTGCTGCACACGCTGCTCCTGGCTCGCGACCAAGCGGTGTTAGAGGTTATGGATGCTGTTTGACTAATTATAATCGATATGCCGTAAAAAAGACAAGAATCAACCAAGCATACGTGAAGGGCAGCACGATCGACGCAGGTATCGCATATAGAACACTTGAAACACAGGCCATAGTCGTGGTATGGGAGGATGCATCAGATATTACAGAGGCCACATGTGGTAAAGTGGCCTGACCCGAAACTGAGTACTTTGTATACGTTGTGCATGTATTTCACATGATCGAAATAACAATGACATAGTGATCAAACTTTTCGATGTATGTATTATGTAGGTACTTTGCAGAATCTGGTCGAAATTGAGGTCATTTGAAAACAATCCATTACCACTCGCACGTCCGGCGGTCCGCGCCAACTTCGCATGTCCGGGGGGCAGATGTCTGCCCCATAAGCTCTCTAGAACTATGGTAGCTAGTGACAAACGGAAAACAGCGTTGGATAGTTGGCGACAGGCTCTATCGAAAATGTTTCGGTCATTTTTTTGTTCAGGTCAATATTCAGGTCACTGAGCCATCATAGGTCAAATTCGACCAGGTCGGGTGGGACTTTCAGATATTGGCACATATCTCAGGACCTATAACAGATAGAATCAAACGGCGAACGCTACTCGACAGTCCTTGAAATGTGCTATCGACAATAGTTGGTGTGATTTAAGGTCAGGTCAACCGAAACTATGACCTCAGGTCAAGGTCATGAATTAGCCCAGGGAGGTCATGCAATATACATCAATCGACATGTCTTGGTGATACAAGCACAATGACGGTAATCTCAGCCTTCTAGCTCAATGCAGTGCGATATTATGCGCAAAAATGTGTAGTGATCTCGGGTGACCTCAGATGACCTTGGTGAGGTCACTGAGCAAAAGTGTCAGCGGTAACGCTGAGCATAGCTTCCAACTACATGCCACAACCGTTGTGAGATCATTCCGAGAGCAAATATGTAACCAG
Source organism: Imbricaverruca yamaguchii (assembly GCA_034440575.1). Lineage (NCBI taxonomy): Eukaryota > Metazoa > Arthropoda > Thecostraca > Neoverrucidae > Imbricaverruca > Imbricaverruca yamaguchii. Next base: position 3,025,639 of record JAOTOL010001628.1, read on the forward strand.
GAAACATTTGTACATTTTACCATAGCCCTATAATGGGGAAGTCATGAAGCGACCTAACCTAAGGTCACTTCGAAAACCCCGATATACATATTTGTTCCCAGATGAGATCATGACGTGTCATAAGTTTGAAATCAACGCCCATTATTGTGGAAGTAGCCTAGAACTCTGAGTGTACCTGGGTCACTTCGCCTGACCTGGTGACCTGACCTAATACGACCCAGGGTAATAAAATGTATGAGGATAGGCGGAAAAGACCAATGAACAGCCATGCGAGGGTTGGCCTTACTAACTCGATTAGTATGGCGGCAAATTAGGAAAAACCAAAGGGGGCAGATACCTGCCCCCCCGGACGTGCTCGGGTTAATAGAAGGTAATGGAACGCGGTCTGTTCAGGTGCATGCTAAGGTTACACCGTTTGGTTCGCCGCAGCGACAGAGCCCGTGAGTGAGTATGGATCGTCCTTTCGTGCATGTTTAATATTGCGTGAGGAATGCCATTTTCGTGCGCTGTGACCATTTTCAGAGGCACATTATATTCACATATTCTGTGCAGCACTATACTACACGGCGACTGATTCGGTGAACACTAGAAAAGTTCACATAAAGCTTGCTGGACGGCTAGGCGAGCCGCTGGTGAAATGGCAACAGGTGGTGGAACATTTCCCATTCACCGTGCAGAACGCGACCCGGAGTGTCAATGGGATGACTCACGATGAAATGCCATCTATTTATACCGTCTGTCGGTAATAACGGCACCAGCTTACGTGCCATTTCTGACTGCCTAGCATGCACATTACGTTGCTGAGGCAGGAGTAATTCAGTATTCATGAGCGGCGAAACATTCGAATGCGGTACGATTAGCAAAACTTAGGCAATATTGTCAAGCTTTCAGCGTGCCTTCGTATGTCAGAAGCCCGCTTACAGGAACAATATTTTCACATGTTGACTAATCGCATCGTATTCAGAAGTTTCACTACTCATACAGACGGAGTAAGTGACGGAGTAGTAGACGGAGTACTTCACCTTCTCCGAATACTTACATGTCTATCAGAAACGCACTACCTCCAATGGATGTGCCGGACAGTATAGCAACACAACTTTGAGTTGAGTTGCTATACTGAGTTGAGTTGAGTATGCAGCCACGATAAAAGTCCTAGTGTGAAATAAGAATCGATATGTATCGCCACTGCACGCGACAAAAAAATCATGCCATGGTGTTGGTAGCTCCATAAACCACGCCGCATCATGTGCCGGTGGTCAGCACAATCACCTGGTGAAGAAATCTTCGATGCCAAACTTTGTTCAACATAAATATTGTGACAGTTACTCGTGCAACAGGATGAAATCATTATTCTCGCAGAGTTCGCTATTTCTGGTGTAGACAGCCCATTGACCGATCGGTTTGAAGATATACGCTTACCGAAGGGCACGAAGCATGGTATAGTGCCTGAAAACGAAAGGAGAATCATTTCACGGATTTACAGTATCGGTTTTACGGACAGATTTCGCATAAGGTGGCCAAAATTAAATTCGACTCTTTGAATGTGACTAAGTGTCTGACGTTTGTCGCTGGAACCTTGCGTTTTTATGTGTCGGGTCGAACACCAAGTGATGTACTGAATTGTCCAGCGACAGGGACAGAAACAGAGACAGGGGCAGAGACAGAGACAGAGACAGAGACAGAGACAGAGACAGAGACAGAGACAGAGACAGAGACAGAGACAGAGACAGAGACAGAGACAGACAGAGACAGAGCCAGAGCCAGAGCCAGAGACGGGAACGGGGACGGGAACGGAGACGGGGACGGGGACGGGGACGGGGACGGGGACGTGGATGCGGACGCCGACGCCGACGCCGACGCCTACCCAGACGGAGACGGAGACGGAGAGAAAGAGAGAGAGAGAGAGAGAGAGAGAGAGAGAGAGAGAGAGAGGAGACGAAGAGGAGAGGAGAGGAGAGGAGAGGAGAGAGAGAGAGAGAGAGAGAGGAGAGGAGAGGAGAGAGACGGAGAGAGAGAGAGAGAGAGAGAGAGGGAGAGAGGGAGAGGGAGGAGAGAGAGGGAGAGAGGATGGGATCGGCTCCCAAAGGTCAATTTCAACGACCATAGCCACTCGGAGCTCGTAACGAGCTCGCCAAACTCGTTACTGAACCACAGCTGACAGTAGCCCAGAGGCGAAAAAGCCAGTGACACGCCGACGCACGTCGGTGATAGCTAAATGGACACGCAAGACTAATAAGACAGCCAAAGGCTAACATGTCTTCTTCTTTCCAAGCTTGAAAAACTCTTTATTTTTGGAGAATTAATCATATCAGTCAATTTCTTGGATAGTTTACGTTGGAAGACGGCATATTTTATACAGTGGTAGCGACTTTATGAGACAGCAGCTGGCTGGACAAAAAAAATGCGGCGTGGGTGGCGACCTGCTCTGTATTCTCATAGACGTCTGCGGTTTGTCGCTGAGACAGCAGTTAGCTGTCTCATGTGGAAAATGTGTGGCCCGTTGAATATTACTGAATGACCTTGCTGAACGAAGGAGAACCAGGTCCTGAAAAATGACGTAATGGAAGTTAAAGTCATGTGCTTGCTTTTAAGTAGCGCAATAATTCATGAAAAAAAATCAACACGAAGACGACTTTTTTCACGTAAATCCCAACAGATACCCAAAACATTATCACTTTCTTTCATCGATCCGCGGGGACGTACATAGGATAGGTTTATGCGATATCATTTGGAGAACAAATTATACCTGATGGCTTGAATGGTTTCCCATGATCTTCTTTTTCCCCCGGTTGGTTTGCTCATCAAGGCCTCGGTGCAATAAAGGCAGTTCTGTATTTTAAGATGTTCCGTTTTTTAATGTACTTTGGTTCTGTGTTCTTTTTGGCCTTGGCAGGAGCTGGAGCGATGAGGAAGTCGACGTCTTTTGCACCATCAAGGAAGGTGACTTGCAGCTACGCAACCTGTAATTATGAATGAAGAAATGTACAACATGAAGAGGCACAACAAGTTGGGGAACTGAGGGTAGCCGTCGCGGGTAAAGAACATGTCCTTCGCTGTTGGAGGAAAGTGGGAACGATGTTGTAGACCGGTGCAGAATGACGATGTCAACGCATCATCAGGAGCAGGTAATTAATGTCTTTTTGTGGTGATTCACTGTACAATTTGATGCAAGCAAATGAATTTATTTGCTTGTGCTGGCTATGCCTGCTGACCAGGTTTACATACCTAGGTAGGTAAGTAGGTACCTAGGTACCTACCTACCTAACCATTTACCTACCTACCACAGGGTTCTGTTTGTGCTTTGCAATCATAAATGTGGACGAGAAATTGTGTGCTTACGAAATATGGAAAGGATGCTTTTCTTCCAGCATGAGACATCTAAATCTGCTTGTGCTGTCCAGTGAGTCAAGCATTTTTTAGCATCCAAGCATCCAAAAATATTCGGAACTTATCCATTTCTTCACAAAGAATTTGTATTGTATGCAAGGTTAGGCTAGGTTAGGTTAGGTTTTGCTACATATTTTTGGATGCGTTTTGAATGTTACTTTGTATGCTGTATTACTCAACTCCATGCCCATCCTAGGGTGTTAATTTGCTTTCCAACTGAGAACTATGCATATGCAGAGGAAATGAGTGGTCACATCATGTTAAGCACATTCATAAACTTTGGCATTGGCAAAAGATTTTACAAGAAATCTGAAATTACTTCAAACTGCAAATTTGCCAGCAAACCTAAACTAAGTCTTACCCATTTGTTTGCTATATGGATGAAATATATGTGTAAAAACTTGTCTTCTGACCACCTTAACACGCGCACTGGAGGTCCTCGGAAAATTACGCGCACTGGGGGGGGTGCGTATTCCGCCCCCCTACGATCTCGGCTCCTACTAAAGCTAGAGCAACGAAATGCGCAAGGTGGATGGGCACGATGGTGAACTCTATTGTGTGCAAATGTCATGAGCTTAGGTCAATATCTTCAAGGTCAAATGAGGTCAAAAGAGCAAAATTTTCTTGTTTTGCGTGGATTGGCTTGTCATTATTATGGATCGCTATGATTGTGTTTCAATGCTCCAAAATTGGCATTAATGATGTTTTGGACATTACTAATGATGCAATGAAGATAACAGATCTGCCATTTGACCTCAGGTCACCTATATAGGAGCACCTTTGCAGGTCATTACCTGCTCCAGTTACCGGAACCGGGCTGCCCACCAGACTGCTCCGTTGGGCGGTTCGGCACAATCGGTTTCGCAAAGAAAGGAGTGAAATGCATGAATAAGGTATGGAAACGCTTAGGCACACAATGACAAACAGTAGATTTTGTGATGTGTAGGGAGTAACATGTAAAGTGACATCAATCGCATGACAGTCGTTTGCATTTTTGACAACATTCCAGTTGATCAAGTTTGGTAATATTAGCCTGTCATGAACTTGACCTGACTTGACCTCGGCGACCTAACATGATTGCATAGCATAACAAAATGCATCAAACAAGTCGCTAGTGTTGTCAAGAACAGTTCTCTTTTGCCAATATACGGGAAGCGCATCAGCGCCAATTTTTATGGTCTGGCGCTGCGAATTGCTTTTACTTTAATATCCCATAACTTGAAAAGTTGTCGGCCGATTTTCATTTGTCTTACTTTAAGCAATGCGACGGTCATTTACAAGTAGGTACGCAAAAAATGGCGTGTATCGGCCGGGACAAGGTGGAGTTATGTACGAAAAATCGGAGGGGTGAGCGGATTTCGTCATCCCCCTCCTGGGCGTGTGTTAACCTGTCATAAACTTGACCTGACTTGACCTCGGTGACCTGACATGACTTTGAAACAATATAGCATAACAATATACAACAAATAAGTCGCTAGTTTTGCCAAGAACACTTCCTTTTTGCCAATATACGAGAAGCGCATCAGCGGCGATATTTGTGGTCTGGCGATGAGAAAAGTTTTTAATTTAGCGACCCCTAACTCGAAAAATCTTCGGTCGGTTTTCATTTTTCTTACTTTAAGCAACGCGCCAGTCATTCATAGGCAGCTTCACAAACAATGGCGTATATCGCCTGGTAAAATCTGGAGTTATCTACGAAAAACCGGAGGGGTGGGTGGATTTCGCCCCCCCTTCCCCCTCCAGCGCGCGTGTTAAAGCACAATAATACCAACACTATTGGGGTATTTTTGTGGTTTATGGTGCCTAACTATATTGTGGTTTAAGGTGCTTTGCACGTATTTTACGGTATCAATCAAACAAGATGGTGAAGTTAAGTTAAGTTAAGGTTTTAGGTTAGAAATTGATATTTTAAAACCAATTTTCTCTTTTATTTGTTGATTGGAATTGGCTATGTTAGATTATGCTCTTTATTTGAAATATTTTGAGATTTTGACTATTCTTAACACTCGCACGTCCGGTGGTCCGCGCCAACTTCGCATGTCCGGGGGGGGCAGATGTCTGCCCCCCTAAGATCTCTGGAACTATGGTAGCTAGCGACAAACGGAAAACGGCGTTGGATAGCTGGTGACGGGCTCTATCGAAAGTGTTTCGGTAATTGTTTCGCTCAGGTCAACATTCAGATCACTGGGCCATCATAGGTCAAATTTGACCAGATCAGGTGGGACTCAGATACTGACACATATCTCAGGACCTGTAACAGATAGAAACAAATGGCGAACGCTATTCGACAGTCCTTGAAATGCGCTACCGACAATAGGCGGTGTAATTTAAGGTCAGGTCAACCGAAACTCAGGTCAAGGTCATGAAGTCATGACCTCAGGTCAAGGCCTAGGGATGTCATGCAAGGTATCAATCGACACGTCTTGACGATACAAGCACAATGACGGTAATTTCAGCCTTCTAGCTCAATGCAGTGCGACGTAATGCGCAGAAATGTGTAGTGATCTCAGGTGACCTCAGAGACCTTGGTGAGGTCACTGAACAAAAATGTCAGCGGTAACATTGAGCATAGCTTCCATCTACATGCCCCAACCGTTGTGAGATCATTCCGAGCGCAAATGCGCAACTAGGAAACATTTGTATATTTTACCATAGCCTTATAATGGGAAAGCCATGGCAGCGACCTGACCTAAGGTCAATATTACGAAAAAAACGATATACATATTATGGTCTCTGATGAGATCATGACATGCTATAAGTTTGAAATTCATCGCCCAATTATTGTGGAAGTTACACCACCTAGAACTCCGAGTGTAGTTGGGTCACTTCGCCTGACCTGGTGACCTGACCTAAGATGACCCAGGATTAAAAATGTATGAGGATATGCGGAAAAGATCAATGAACAGCTATGCGAGGTTTGGCCTTGCTAACCCTATTAGTTTGGCGGCAAATGAGGAAAAACCGGAGGGGGGCAGATATCTGCCCCCTCCCCGGACGTGCGCGGGTTAATTCATGTAATTTCTTTTCTTGAAATGGAGGTTAGGCTATGTTAGGCTTGGTTGCTTTTTGTGTGATTTTCTGCTATTCATGAAAGCTATATAATATTTTCCGGCATTATTTGTGTGATATATTACCCCCACCCAATGCCTTGCTTTCGTTTTAGTTTAAATCCATCACTGCTTCTGAATAATATTGTTAGTATTTCCTATGAGGATGTGTTATGTATGCTCATTGCTGTCATAGCAATGAAGGTGAACAAATATGGAGGCAAATTGATGCAATCGTCTGCATGTGGATTGCCTGCAGCCTTGTTATAGTGAAATACTAGCGCATCATTGTGCTGAAATTTCGTAGTTAGCCAACATGGAACATACCTCCAAAATACCCAACATGGAACATACCTCCAAATCCTGCATCCCACTATCTCAGATCTGTATAAGCAGATTTGTGATTTCCACCCTGGCTCCACTGGTTATCTGTATTCTTAACACTGAATCTATGATCATTGGACTCTACTTAAAAATCAGATAATGTATTCATGGCACCAGGGTACTTCACAAATAGTAATGCTTTTATGAGTCTTGTCCTGAACCATGTATGGTGAGCACCACCACAACTAGTCCAGCAATCATTGTCATCAGGAAATGGTCAGAATATTTCATGTAAAAGGTTATGGTGAGCATTTTGTAGCTACCTGCCCGTATGGAGCAAAACAACGTATACAACAATACAACAATATAATAACCTTGTTTTGAGGCTGGTACAATGTTGGAGTGATTTAGTTGCAATATGAAAAAGAGCTGATGCCTATGTATTAGAGAAAGAAAGTACAAAAGGGGGCTACAAATTGGTTAATGATATAAGCAATTTGGCATATGAGGAAAGATTGAATAAATTGAATATGTTTTCACTTAGATATAGAAGGCTGAAAAGAGATCTCATCGGGGTCTATAAACTTGTCCATAGTCTGAAGAAGGGATGTCTCAGGGAAATGTTTGAATTTAACAGAAACGATGCAATTAAAAGTCATCAATTCAAAATTAAAGTTAAATTAAAGTTAACCACAGCAGGACAATCTTTCTTCACCAGCAGGGTAATGGAACACTGGGACCAGCTGCCAGAAACCATTGTCAGTAGCAGCACCTTGAACATCTTTAAAAACAGCATAGACAGTCATTGTAAGAATAGAGGGCTTGCTTTTCAGTATTCCAGGGAGGGCTCATCGACGGATTTGGTGGGCAACTGGTTGTGTGTCCGGAGTGCAACCAAGGAGGGCCCTTGTGGATCATAGTTACATTGATCTTGTATGTCTTTATGTATGTAATCTGGAGCTGATTTGAACTCACTTTTGTTTGCATCAAGCATGTACCATAATGTCAATGCTGACGTTTTCGTGACACGTTTATAGCTAATTCAGGCTCTAACATTCGTTCACAGACGAAGGAAACCGCGGCCTTCTGTCGTAGCTTGGCCAGGCAATTAAGCACGGGCGAGGTAGTTTGAATGCGACCGGCTCAAGAATGGCAACGGACAACCAGAGCCTAATGGACGCCATGCTTAAGACATCAGGGAGGTGGCCGATGTGGAGCGCATCAGGGCCAGCAGTGACGATAGTGTTGGTACCATCCAGTGTGCTGCCAGTCGCCTGTTGGCCCGCCGCGTCGTTCCGCCGTCGTGCCGCTTGTCCCTCGAATCCGCGACCGCAGGATACAGGATGTTGCACGAGCCACGGTGTGCGAATGGGTGCAACCAGCAGCTGTTCTAGGTACTATGGGAGAACTGCGACGGTACGCCCAGTCTTGGCCAATTCGTAGACCTGGTAACCAGACTGTCGCTCATCTTCCCCACTGAGAGTGTCGTGGTAAACATGGAGAGTGCAGTGTAGGAAGTGTTCCGTATGCACCGTCAGCTCGACCACGCCAACGCGGCGGAAGAGCTGGTAGTGGGCTGAAACGGCCCGGACCCGTGCCATGCCGATGATGTGATCCGGGCCGTTCAGCGCAAAGCCTGGCTCAACTTCACACGGCTCGACGAGCCTGCGCTAGTCGCTGGCTAGCACTGTCATCACGCGCCACAAAAGCACGGCATCTGCTAAGTGCGCAATATATGCGTATAAGGTGTAGCACTCGCGTGTTTAATAGAAGCAAAGTGGGACGCCTGGGCATCGGTAGCTCAATAGCAAACTGGGTGTCTGGCAAACAAGAGGTGTGGCGTTCGATTATCGGCTGTGCCCTCTCTTCCTACCAAGTTGAGAGGCAGGCGACGTAATGTGGCCTCAAATGATTAGCCACAAATAACCAAAACTAAGACTCCATGAACCGGTCTGGCTCAGGTCTTTGCCCTTATATTCTCTTCACATATCAGGAGCGTGTACGTGAGTGTGCGGTAAAATCCCAGTTATACAACACCATTTTGAGAACGTTGAGAACGGCCGTACAAGTCCGCTCCCCGCCGACCGTTTTCTGTCGTCTTCCCATTTGCTAGATAGCCAACTCAACCTGGACGATAACGTTCAGAGAACGTTGAAGTTTCTTGGCACGTCGTGTCAGAATGGTCCGCTTATTAGAATGTTATACCAGAATGTTAGCTCTCTGTTGTGCCAATCGGGCAGCCAAATGACAACGATGAGTGAAAACTCAAATGTTCGAATTGGCAACCGGGGTCCAAATACCCTCGTCCTGCCGCCTCCATCGGCAACCCCCAAGGATATGCCGTGAATTTAATGGTGACAAAACTGACGATTCGAAACATGAAAAAATGATACACTCCAATTTTTAGCTGAAATATGTATCAACTGCAACGAGGATCAAACATGCTTTTTCAGCGCGGCGAAGCAAGTGTGTGAGATACTTGGTGTAATAACCATACATGCAAAGAATTTGAGACAGCTCACATGTTCGTCGGTGACGGCTTCCGAACTGTTTTCACCCCTGCAGTAGCGCTGGCCGAGGTCGAGGGGTAGGGGATGCTGCGCTACAGGTGACCCTTTATCCCGCTCACATCCAAACTGTGAAGCTTACGGCGCAGCTTGTGGCACCGGTCTTTAGAACCCTCGATTACAAAATGTGGCAGCTTACGGCGTAGCTTGCGGCAGTGGTGGATCACGACGCATATCCCGATGTATCTGCACTAAGATAAAGAACCGTCAGGACATGCCTATCTTCAAATTGAAGAAAACATCAGCTTATTCCTTGGTAAACATCCCCTAATATTTATCAGTGACTTCGGTTTCAGTGTATTTTCATGCGCATCTGGTTTGTATATCAGCTATGTAGTAAGTATATGTCAACAGATGTCCGCTTATATTCGATTGCAGCACGGCGAGGGGTTTCACGATGCCCTCCAACTCTGCACAACGCGGCACGCCCGGACGTAGCCGATCACAGACGATCTGGACCTGGACTACTGAGACTACAGGCAGAAGAGCGGCGCAGAGTTTCAATGTGACGGGATAACTGCATTCCAACTGAAATCCAGTGGAAACTTGAAACCTGGATTATGATGATTGGATTTAGGATGCTGCATCCGTTTATGCTCTGTAATTGTCTGCGTTATGCAAGAAAGTGTGCCGACCGGTCCCCCGACCGGCCCTTGCTATCTTTGTGACCTCGGAAGAGGTATTGGAAATCTAGAAAACGAAATCGTGAATATATATGTATATATATATATATATGTGTGTGTGTGTGTGTATCATTCGTGCTGCAGGCACACAATCTTGCATCATGCCTTTGTCGGCTGGGAGCGTGTGGACTGAATACACTTCCCACTACTTCACAGCCTGCGAACGCAATGCCGGAACATTATAGCTGGCGCAGCGTGATGAGCTGCACAGGTATGCCAAATGCTTCAAATTGTGTCAACTTTGAACTTCTTTCATTCAATATTCTTTCTTTGAACATTCTTTTGCCGTAGTCTTTCAACATATATGCGAGTATATCAGGAGAGACATAGTGCCGGTAGGTGGCAAAAGGCAAACGTTAAAGAGCCTGCCTAATTCCGAGTAAAGGAAGCGTGACTAGAAAGCTCTTAATGAAAAACAAACAAGTTATTAAGGATTGAAAGACGCGGCGATCACGCCGAGTCGGGTCGGGTCGGGTCGGGTCGGGTCGGGTCGGGTCGGGTCGGGTCGGGTCGGGTCGGGTCGGGTCGGGTCGGGTCGGGTCGGATCGGATCGGGTCGGGTTGAGTTTGGCCGGGTCTGGTTGGGCTGGGCCGGATTTGGTTGGGTCGGGATGGGTTCAGTTGGGCCGGATTTGGTTGGCTCGGGTTGGGTAGGGTCGGGCTGGATTGGGTTGTGTCGGGCTGGATTGGGTTGGGTCTGGCTGGGTTGGGATGGGTCGGAGTGGACTGGGTTGGTTTGGGTTAGGTCTGGTTGGGCTGGGTTGAGCCGGATTTGGTTGGGTCGGGTTGGGCTGGGTTGGATTGGGTCGGGTCGGACTTGGTTGGGTTGGGTCGGGTTGGATTGGGTTGGGTCTGGTTGGGTTGGGCCGGATTGGGTTGAATTTGGTTGGGTCTGGTTGGGTTGGTCCGGATTGGGTTGGATTTGGTTGGGTCCGGCCGTGTCGCAAGGAGTCGGTCATGCGAACATCTTTCGCATATTTTATCTACAGGCTGATGACGCACCCTAAAACCCCAATAATCATCATCATATCTACAGGCGGACACATTCACAACATGGTGTGGCTATTGGTGTGCTCATCGCAATGCATCATTGTAGTATTAGGGGAGAATACTCGGGGAAGCTCAAATGAAAACACTGGACGGAAACGATGCACTAATTAAAGGCACAGCGATGCAGAACCTGGACTTTGGGCCCAGAATGCGGAATTGGGATTTGTCAGTCAATGGACACCATGCTGAGAACAATTCGCACAAGGCAAGTAGTTACGATCCATACAAATTCAACATAGCACAGCAAGTTTGCAAAAGCAAACTGGAACGTGAACAGGCTCACTGGAGGAACCTTAACCCGTGGGACAATTAGATAGGCACCCGTAATTATTTGGATTTGAGATTATGATTAATTTGGATTATTAGGACTCTTTGGATTTCAAAAGGCCTTTGCGGGATGAACAGGACCACACAGAGATGACGAGGACTAGTGAGGGCTGATCTCAGAGCTGAATTGCCACCGAGATGAGAGCTACATAGGGCTATTGAGGACTGCGATGGACCCCTAAAAGCAGGAGAGGGCCCTGATGGATGAAGAGGGTCTCTGTGAGTCAGACAAGACTGAACTGGGATTTTCTTGAGGTTCAGAGCCGTCTCTGATGGATGAACAAGGTCCACTGAAAGATGAAAAGTTCCCTATGGGCTGACGACTACTGTGAGGAATATTGAGGGCCAGCCTCAGAGCATAAAATATGCTTCAAACGAAAAAAAAACTATCGGTAACTGGAACTGGCCCCTAACAGCTTGAGAAGGTTGCAGATGGTCAACAGAGCCCTCTGAGGGCTGAAGAGAGTCACTGAGGCTAACGATGGTTGTGAGGAATACTGAGGACCCGCCTCAGAGCTAGAAAGCCCTTGAAACGAGAAAGACTGTCAAGGACTGGGAAGGGCCCCTAACAGCTAGAGAGGGCCCCTGGCGATTGAAAATCGTCACTAAGCGCTAGAGAGGGCTGAGCTGGACTGGGATGCGCAAGAGGTTTCGAAGGGGTCCCGGTGAAAAGAACAGCTCCTTGAGATCTAGGAGAGCCCATAAAGGCTAGCGATTGTTGTGAGGAATACCGAGGGCCAATTTCAGAGGTAGAATGTTCTTGCTAACTTAAAAAGCTGCCAAGAACTGGGAAGGGCCCCTGAGAGCTAGAGCGGACTGGATTGGCATGCTCCTGAAGCTCAAAAGGAACCCTGAGTGTTGAACATAGCCACCAAATGAGATTTCGGAGAGCTGGGAATATGTAGTCCTGACACTGGAAAGCATGCTATCCTGCCTGCTCAAGAATCATCCGATGGGTAAAGGTGTTAAATCAAAAACTAGAAGTGTCACTTGCTGATTTGAATGCCTAGTTTTCCCAACTAGACGCGCAATGTGACATGTGCAGGTAAATCAGAAAATCCATAAAACTTATCATTCTCATGAAAGGCCCAAAGCACCATTAATCAGACTACTCGATAGCAAATCATCAGCATAGTAAGACAATACACAGTTTTTTTTATCAGGGTGCAAGTTATGAAAATGATGGGATGCTAACACGAAACGTTACGAGACAGGAATGCAAGGCTGCTGAGAGCTGACCGTGCGTTTCAGTTGCACTAAAGTAATTCGATATGCATGACAGCAGACTCGATCGGCTTTCTCCAACTCCTCACAACTGCAATGCGTCGAGTTCATAACAAAGTATCGCTCGATGCGACGAGTTCATAACTAAGTATCGCTCGAGGCGACGAGATCGTAACTAAGTATCGCTCGACAACGTCACCTCAAACGGCCACGCATCGAAGGACCAGTACAGCATACCAAACGCGGTCGAAACGGCGGCAATCAGCCTCGCCAACCCAGTTCAATTCGCGGCTGGTAGCGTGACCAAGTCGGTGGAATTCCATTAGGACAACATACGCTCACAGCCCACAGCAGAGGCCTCGGCGGAGGCGGCCTGGGGAGGGGCGGGGGTGAGCGTGGCGGTGGAATCCCGATGAGCAAACACGCCCGTGTACAGGTGAGGCTTGGTGCTGGTGCTGTCGATAAATTTCAGCGATGACACAGACCACCTGTGAAATGTAGCAGCCGCGTAGCATCTGTCCTGACGTCGACCACCGGCGAAATGTAGTAGCCACGTAGCACCTGCCATAACGTTAGCCACCTGTGAAATGTAACAGCCATGTAGCTCCTATCCTAACGATCCACTGGCTCGGGAGTGCGCAATCAATTATCCGGCATTTTTTCTATGGAGATTCATGCATGCCGGCTAGCTGTTGCTCCTCGATATTTGTCCTTTTGTACCAGTCGGCGTGTGAAAATAATATCAAAATGTTTTGGTGCACATGTGTGTGTAAGCCACCAAAGCTTAGCATATGCGTGTTTCGCGGGCGAGGCCGATGAACTAACTTCAAGGCTGCGTTCTTTGTCACGTTCCGCCTACGAATTCCGTGGACTCTGACGTCATATGCCGTTCTTTGCCTTTCCTAACGAATTCCGCGGCCATATTTCGTGGATTTCGCGATGTACGTTAGACTGGAAAAAACGTCTAGCCCCGTTCTATGCGATTTCTTCCAAGATGGCGACGCACATTGGAGGTGATGTGCGAGCAAAGGAAGACATTGGAAATTTGTAAGTAATGTTGCGTAGTGGACATGATTAGGCTGGATTGTGCAAAAATGTTCCCGATGAATGTTCATGTTCCCACCGGTGAGGGCTCTCCATCGCAGCGTGGCAAAATTCTCAACTTTTGACGTCAAATGGCAGTAGAGTAGACAGACACTACCTTCAGAAACTTCGTTTTTTAATCATATACATTTCCACCCAGTAAATATGCCGATGTCAGCACGCTGTCCGCATTGGTCGGGGCAAGCTTGGCACCTCGTAAACAGCATGACAACATCGGTCCGCTCTCGGCCCGACATCGGCATGCCGACTTCAAATATCGGCATATGCCAGGTTGAATTCGGCATATCAATAGCGGCCAGCTGTCTTTGGGCCGCTGTCAGATATATCACTCCCCAGCCTGACATCAGCGGGCCCCTAGCGTCCCTAGAGCAGCCTGACATCAGCTCCACGTCGGCTACATGTCGCCATCGGCGGACATTTCATTCCCCAGCCGACAGCAGGCCCCTAGCGCCCTAGCGTTCCGACAGGAGCCTGACATCGGCCCCACGTCGGCTGCATGTCGGCTACATGTCGGCTACATGCTGGCTGGGTGTCGGGTGCATGTCGGCATTGGCGGACGTTCCACTCCCCAGCCGACAGTGAGCCGCTGGCGCTCAGACAGCGGAACGAAGTTGGTCCGCTGTCGACATGTTCACTGGGCAGTGGCCGATGTACATGTCCTCCCTGTCCTTGACGCGCCCGCCAAAACCTGTCCTGGTCATATCTGACGTTTCTGTGCCTATTCCATGACCCATTGCAGAATAGTTTCGCATTTTATTATGTTTTGCTGTTGACACCACGTCCACATTTCTTTTAAGTTGGGCATCGGTGGCCACTAGCAATAAGATCATGGCTTCGTATAAGTACTGGTGTTGTCAACATGTGATTCAAGCGTATTGCTTTCATGTAATATACAATGAATGGCAATCGTGAAAAGTTGGAGAAAGGTTTGGGAACAGCAACACAAATGGCTCACGTAGGTAATCCGGCGTGAAATTTAACAGAACGCTTCGCGGCTGCTGTCCACAAAATATGCAATGTCACACTCGACGGGATCCGGGGAATGAAGGAGATATAGGACGCACCCTGAATATTTGTTCTTCAATTAGCAGAACGAAAAACCTCTGGAACAATCCTGTCGCTCGGGCCACATCGCTTTTGATGGGCTTGTCTCATTGCAGCGACGTACCACGAAATCACGGAAACATTAAGCACATAAATGTGGCGATATTTTGCAAGAGTGCCCGACACCAGTTGATATGGTGCCATGTTCTCAAATTCTGACGCTGTTATCCAGCGGTGTTTTATGTTAGCCGCGTAGTAGATGCAACGAGAGATATGAGCATCGCGTCCAGTGGTTTACTGCCAATTTCTCCGGGATGATCTACGACGTGGTCAGATTGGATTGGTTATTCAATCTGCTTACAAACGCGTTACTTTGTCATTTCACACCCAACGTGACGTCAACGCCTGCAAATGACTATTACACCAGGTGTCGTAAGGCGAACGGAATGCCATGCACACTCACCCTGAGCTTGGAGGTTGGCGCCAACATTGGCAGGGATCCTCGCCCTGTACATTGGCTTATTTAAGGGAGCCGTCCGGGCCATGTCCCCTCCCCCTGAACTTGGAGGGTGGCGCCAGCATTGGCATGGATCCTCGCCATGTACATTGGCTTATTTAAGGGAGCTGTCCGGGTCATGCCCTCTCCTCCTGAACTAGAGAGCGACTGGGCCGCTGCCAGCTCCACATATATCTTATAAATATAATATCAGATCTAAGCACATTTTAAAGCCGTGTCGGTGAAGCAGAAAAATGAGAATCGCTCGAACTTTGCAATATTGTACTACATTTTGTACGTTTCATTTTGAACATTAAGAACGAGATTACGTATACTTCGGTCTCGCAAGCTATTTGTTTGTGCACATTCTTATATACCATTAACATTTGTGGCAGTTGGTGATGGAGGGTGTTGGATATCCTGGATTTTGATGCGTTTTTACTGTTAAGACCATGTGCATATTCATTTTAAGTTGGGCATTAGTGACCAATAGCAGTCATCTCCTGGGTGAGTGATTGGGTAGGACGTACTGGAAAAAGTATATTTTCATTTTTCGAATTAAGAAAATCTGTCCGAAAGTACTATACGAGTCACATGATGTCGGATCAGTAGGGCAATTGTTAGTAAAGTAATCAAGCTATGGGTACAAAAATGCTACACCTCAAAGTTTAATGCTATACATATATATATATATATATATATATATATATATATATATATATATGTATATATATAATGTGACCAAAACCCTTATTTTACATATTAGGATTCATACATATAATTCATAAAATAGTAAGCCACATATTGTGACATCGTACAAGGAACCGCAAATCATTGAGCCATTGAAGTAACCATTGAAGTCCCAACATCAAAATGATTTTGTATTTTCGATAGCAGCGTCTAGAATAGCGAAGCCATATACCATCAACAAAAGGAGACCCATGCAACTCAACATAAATTAATGCAACCTCATCAGACATATGAATGACTTGATTACTTTCTGTGAAACATGCTGAATTTTTTTCCTTTCATCAATAGTATACGCTAACTTTTAGTCGATGACAAAACACTTTGCTCTTAGTGTATATTCGTGTACAATCCTTCGTCAAACCACAAAAAAAACAATTCCACCTATCCGTCGAATTCTCACTGCCATGCGTATTTATATATAGCATGTGATGTCTTGCTTAGCCTAGACTTCGATTCCGAAGACGCCTCAAATGATACTACGTACAAGACATACAGTTATGCACATTTGCTTACATTGTTCATACAGGACAATACCTACTGTAAAATTATTTATCGAAAACACTAAAGTCAACTAAAGAAGACTAGTAATTTGGGGCTGTATTTCACGCTTGTCGCATATATCTACTTTTCCCTGTTAGACGTTGCAACCCGTGCATTGTTGCACCAGGGCGAAGGAAAAACAAACAATCCGAAAGCTACTGTTAAAGCAATACGCACTTGCACCTCCTGTTCATGGACCATAACAGGCATGACATACGCGTTATGCAAACACTTCGGGCAGATGCGTACCGGCTAATCAGATCAAATTTATGTTCCTTAATGGGTAATGATTCAGCGATCTTCCGATCAACATGATCTTTAACTTTGGATAGTATCGGAGGGTCCAAAAGAATAGATGTATGATGATATGATGATGCGTGGGCGTTCAAGAAGTGGTCTCCAAAAGGGGTTTCGGCTGTTATATTTAACATGTCTAGAGTGTGTTCGCTGAATGTAGGTCGGACTGGGCGCTTTGTTTCCCAGATGTATGTAGTCCGACACAGCTTGGAAACAATTTTATACACTGCGTTCCTTCAAAGTCCTTATGTCACTGTCTCACCATATTTTCTTTGTCCCACGGATCCATGTCAATTAAGAACAAAATAGAAGGGGATGCAACAACCATCCTTCTGGGTTAAAAGGCTAGTGATACGCACTGGATAGGAGAGAGTTAATAGCGACCTAAGCTGTTGTACTTGTACCACCTTCACTCGTCAAGCCGCATCATGCTCAACATTTTTTCCGGGCAGTCTGATAATCACACATACCTGTTTATTTATCTACGTATCTATGTGCATATGTGTATGCATATATATATATATATATATATATATATATATATATATATATATATATATATATATATATATATATATATATATATATATATATATATATATATATATATATATATATATATATATATATATATATATATATATTCATATGTATAAATACACACATATATATACATGATATATTTACCCATTATGAGGACTTATATCTGCATTCTGCATGCTCGGCTTGTGTCGTGATATCGGATTGCCCACAATGCGTTCAGCGTCATTTGGTGTTTAACTAGGTTAAGTAATATTAAAGTGCGAATACAGTAGTGTTCTCTCTCTCTCTCTCTTTCTCGAAGCATGGTTCCAAATTAGCTTAAAATGATCGGTATTCCGCAGTCATTGGCGTCACAATCTAACTATCTGAACCCTGGAAGTTCCAGACCGGCAAGGGCAAGAAGCGGACTGTCAGACCGCAACCGCAAAAACATTCTTCCGTTGTTACAGAGAACGTTTACCCTGTTTGCATGGGTAAACTGAAGAAAATCGGATTATAAGTGGAACTGATAATTCAACTCGATGCGGGGTGTTCGCACTGGCCAATTCGGTATTCGTATGCACGAGCAGTAGCATGCACGGTTCAGTCGCCGTGTCATCCTTTTGGGTAAAATATATTCTGCGTTCCAACCCATGGTACTCTGATGTGTTTCCAAACGAAGCTTAACAGAGTCTACTAAATCTGCACTGAAGCTCACCAAATATGTGCACCAAGGCAGGATGTCAGCTTCTTCTTCCGACCAACCACGTTTCATAGCATCCATTGCTATTGGGTGCTGAGAATCGTCCGATTGCTACTCCCCAATACTCAAATGTGAATAGCCAGTCATATAAAAGTTTCTAAATATTAAAATGAAAATAAACTTAGCGCCCAACTGCAGGTGACAGCAGGTAACGGCCGCCCGCTAAGGTCTTCGCGATGTCTATGTCGATGAATAAAGCTGTCTTGCAGTTCGGTACTTTTAGCGCATTTCACGCACTTGAAATCGGAATAAAAACGTTGGCTGAACTGGAAAAGGTTTCCATTTGTGTCTAAAGCATCGTTCTCAGGAACGAATGGAGTCTACGACACCGTCTCGCCGTCGCTAGAAAGCACGGTCGGATGATCGTAAGCGGATCGGTCCCAAACTCATCATTCCTCTTCGGGAAGGAACTTACTGTCCGCCTCAATTGGAACATGCCGTCGAACTTCAGGTGTTTACATGGGCCGGTAAATCCATTCGCGGTACGACGACGTGATACATCCAGTTAGCAGGTGCCGATGTAAGCAGGGTAAATGATGGTGTCTCGACGAGGTCAGGTCAGGTCGTAGGTGCGGCACCCGCGCCACCTCCAATGGTCCAGTGGGAAAATATTGTCACAACACGTTCGATTGGAATATAGAGTGCGAGTACTTTATGACAAAAATAGTCTGATGAAAGCTGACACCAAATCAGAACGCAAAGATGGATAGCCATGGATGAAGAAGTCATGGCTTGAAACATAGTAAAAACATAAGTTATCAAGGTTTCAAAGCCTGGTGGTCGGCCCGGCTCAGCCGGGTCAGGCTGCATGGATATACCAGCAACCTCGTTGAGGCGTCACCGCCACTTGGAATAAATCACCAGGTCAATTACCACGTCAATTTACGTACGATCAAAACTCTTCGTAGTGAATTACCAGGTCAGTTTAAGTCAGATAAATACCTTGACAGTCCGACGTGGCGTACGTGCCGCGCTAAGCTGCCGTCTGATGGATGTCATGATAGCAGCGCTCGGGTGACGGTCCACGGCGCCGCCAGCCGTGGCCGCTGCGAACGCCCCCCGGAATCGGCACAACTTTCCACATTCGTTCCACCCACGTGATAAACGTCTCGCCCAGGTGAAGATAGAGCGAATTAAGCACCGTGATTAGGCACCGAGGGTGTATTTTCAGCGGGTGCGCACGAATGGTGGTCTTTGGGGGATCGTAGAAGTGTCAAACACTGTCACGGTGGGGAGTGCAGGCGCTGACAAACAGCCTGTTACGCAAGTAGTGCGTCAGGAGCTAGCCGGAATAGCACAGAACACGACCAGCACGCCTCACTATTATCCGCATGCTTGCAAGTGTTGAAATAAAATAATCATTGCAGTTTTAAGGCCAGCCATTCATGAACAAGTTTGCGCTCTGAATAATGTCCAGTGCCCATGGACAATTTTCTCTTGCCACCACCGATAACACTTTCCTTCATTTCCGAGCATGTTCGACCTTATTCGATGGACGGATGTACTTACCACCAACGAACAGACGGGCAAGGGAGCAACGGCTGGCCACAACCAGGTGAACAACAGGTGAGCCTAATACATGGGCACTGCGAAGGTCTTCATATGGCGAGGGATGACGCTCTGGGCTATCAGCTCAGTTGGATGGGGAAACATCGACCAGTATCCAACCCTGAGTGTGCCCTGATTTTACACTTGCCAAAATTATGCGTACCACTTCCTGGTGCCCGTAGAAGAAAGTGGGAGCTTGGAATCGTACATAGACTACTACCAGCTGTAACGAAATTATCCTTGGACCCCTCTTTCGAATGCGTTTGGCAGCCAAATCACGGCTGCCCTCCTGTATCCTGGGATCCGCGCTCCGAGCGGATCCCAGGCCTCGGTCGACCTCCGCCGGCGCGCTGACCTCAGCAGCTGATGCCACGGGTCGCAGCGGCATTGTTTTTGCTCAGTCGACACCGAGCACTGACGAGCCTGCCAACCGAGGCTGCGTCATTGCCACCTGACACAGTCGGGTGTCATCATTGTGGCTCTCGTGTAGCCATTGTACCATGCGGCACGTGTACGGCGGGTCGGGCGGCCTTGAGTGCGATGACTGGACACCCCCTCACGGTGTGGCGCAATAGGCGGTGTCGGCAGGTCGGGGCGTTGCCTCCTCCCCATGAGCGCGACTGGTAGCCCTTTCGCGCGAGCGGCTCGCCCCAGACCGACTGGACGGTCCACGCTGTAAGATGTAGCTGAGATGCACAGGTGAGGCGGAGTTGCATTGTCGAGGCTGGGAAGATGTAGCCGGAGATAAGATGTGAAGAAAGAACTCAATAAGGAACGCGCTGGAGTTGGTTTTGTTTTTGTTTTGAAGAACCTATTGCACAAGTATTGCCGTATTGGTTAACAATCAGCCTGGTTAATACTAGGCCATTAATGACTGTTGTATTTGATAACTTGGTGGTAAGGAGGAGCCATTGGGGTTGAGAACCAGTTATCGTACGAGGGAGGAAAATCATGGACTATCACTGCTAGGCAAACTGAGAGCTTGCGTACACAGCTCATTGCATGGTAATGAGTACTTGCTCTGTAATCGCAATGCGGAGGCATTGTTGTAAAACCTTCGCAAGTGCCGAGTCCCTCAATCACTAGTCTTCCAAGGAAGGTCAGCAGAGAGCTCCCATGTGCGGGACAGGATATGGCAAAGGTGATCAACCAATGGACGGAGCCCAAAAAATGAGAAGTTCATGTGTCGGGAAGAACGCTGGATTTAACCCGCGCCATCTTTCCGGTCAAATCCTCACACCCCGTCTCGGGGGGGCGGTTGAAGACCCCTCTAAAATCCAAGCTAAGCATCGCACGAAAACGAACAAGGTGTCATCGGAAAGCGCTCGATGAGTAGGGTCCGGGTCCATCCTCTAAAACAATTTCCCCAAAAAGTGACGTCACCAGGGGGCTAGATTTTCACGACTTTTCACGACTTACATTATGCTTTTGACTCTGGGAAGTTCATTTTGGGGATATATGAAAACAAAATTTATTTGGAATGAGAAAAGGACAGTGAAATCGACCAGAGCTATAATTTTTTTGGTCCCCCCAAAATAATTTTTTTCTTCTCAAATTTCAAAATTTTTAGTTTTCAAGTTTTCTTTAATTTTCCTTTTCCAATGGGTAGAGCAGACCGAGAAACGTTAGTTGGAAGTCAACTTGCCCTAAGAGAAAATATTTACTTTAGCCAGAATCTTGTATTTGAACTGCAATTTGGCAAATACGCAAAATTTATATGTAGTCAAAAACGAAAAAAATGAAATATTCCACTCGTACGTTTTGTTGCATCCGTAAAGATAAGCAAACCCTGAATGTTTCATTCAAATATCTGTATCCGTTAAAGCGTGACGACTGGTTGAACTTTTTGGAGGTGACTTCACTTGACCTTGACTAACTCGTTGACCCTAGATGACCTGACCTAAATATTGTGAATCAGCATGTCAAACTGATGTGGGAAAAGGTATGCCAAATTTGGGCGCGCTGCCCCGCGCCGTTCGTCTACTATCTGCGAAAAACCTGAGGGGGGCGGTTGAGGACCCCGGAGACGGGTGAAGGTAAAAATGTAGTTTGGATTGTCAGGTGTTGTCATTGTGCATTCTTTGGCTTTCTCAAAATGATTGCTCTATACATGTTTAACTAGCGGTACCAACAACACAGATTTGGGGAACCAACAAAATGTTCTATGCACATCCAAACTAACTAAGAACCGCTCATTACAAGTGTTACACGACATTCATAGGTTCAACTTCACGAACGTTATGCTGAAGCTATGTAAATGCATATATGCACACATGCATGTATATGATAAGCATATATATATGCTATATATAGCTTATATATATAGGATATACATATATATATATATATATATATATATATATATATATATATATATATATATATATATATGTATATATGCACATATGCATTTCAAAAGGGAGGGCCTTACACACTGCTTCCTTGTGATGCAAGCTGGCCGTATCACTTTACTGCTCCATCGCATGGCATTACCCGGACTTTTACTGGAGAAGCAACAGCGGCACAATTCAGCGCGAAGCGACAGTTCCACTTCAAACTAAGCAACCCTGTTGCCAAGTTTGCATCTACTGCACCGGACATCTGTCGCAATGTGTGTCGCGCCGCCCACGTTACCTGTGCCGGCTCATTACACGATGAAAGGAGACGTCGTTCGCGATTGCCACTTTAATGGCACTTGTGCACAAGAGGAACGCGAGCTGGGGGCACAAGCTCCGACGCATTTAGGAGGATATCTGGCCGAGACGTGGCGCACCAGCCGGAGTCGCATCTGCTGCGCCGAGGTGTGTCGGCGCCGTGCGGCCGGCCCCAGATGCCGCACGTGTCGCCTAACCGCACGATCTACGGCAGAGGCGTGCGAAGCGTTAATGACAGTCGGCGCGTCGGCGCCGGCAAATGATGACGGAGCGGCGGCGGGGCTTCTGGCGGCGCGCTACGTGCCGCCGCCGCGGCCAGGTGAGACGCCGTCGCCGGCGGCGGACGTGGCGCACCGGCGGCGCGCCATTAGTGCCGCCCAGCTCAGCTGCGCCGGCTGCCAGATGTTACACTCGGCCGGCGGCGGCCGCGTCGCCGCCGGCGGAGCCTCTGGCTGAGGGTCGGCCGCCACCACCACCAGCAGCAGCAGCATCACAGACCCGGACGCGTTCCCGTGGCGTGACAAGTGCCGATCTGTGGCATCCGGCGGCCGTCCTGTGGCCGCTACGGGTATCTCTGTGGTACGGCACTGCCCCCGCGGGGAGGGGCGAGGCATGACATAGGCACACAGGCACGCTATGACCGCAACCAAGCACCTGGTCGGCCGTTCCACCGAATCCCTTGCTAGACATGAAGAACGTTGAAGACCGGGCATCAATGGAAAGGAGAAGGCCTCAAAAGCACAGCTACGTCCAACAATGGTCTGGCAATTGCTGTGCCAGCATCACGACCATGAACGTTGCAATTTTCCGTCGTATCTACATATGTGACTAGCTGCATGACCGACGCAGTCGATGCGCCTCTCAACTGTAGAAACCAACCAACCGATTTGGATGAGCCTTAACACTCGCACGTCTGGAGGTCCGCGCCAACTTCGCATGTCCGGGGGGGCAGATGTCTGCCCCCCTAAGATCTCGAGAACTATGATAGCTAGCGAGAAACGGAAAACGGCGTTCGATAGCTGGTGACGGGCTCTATCGAAAGTGTTTCGGTCATTTTTTCTCGCTCAGATCAACATTCAGGTCACTGGGTCATCATAGGACAAATTCGACCAGATCAGGTGGGATTCAAATATTGACAGATATCTCAGGACCTGTAACAGCTAGAAACAAACGGCGAACGCTATTCGACAGTCCTTGGAATGCGCTACCGATAATAAGCGGTGTACTTTAAGGTCAGGTCAACCGAAACGCAGGTCAAGGTCTTGAAGTCATTACCTCAGGTCAAGGTCATGAAGTCGCCTAGGGAGGTCATCCAATCGACACGTCTTGGCGATACAAGCACAATGACGGTACTTTCAGCCTTCTAGCTCAATGCAGTGCTATATAATGCGCAGAAATGTGTAGTGATCTCAGGTGACCTCAGAGACCTTGGTGAGGTCACTGAGCAAAAATATCAGCGGTACCATTGAGCATAGCTTCCATCTGCATGCCGCAACCGCTGTGAGATCTTTCCGAGCGCAAATATGCAACCAGGAAACATTTGTATATTTTACCGTAGCCCTATAATGGGGAAGCCATGGCCGAAAAATACGATATACACATTATGATCCCTGATGAGATCATGACATGTTATAAGTTTGAAATCAATCGGCCAATTATTGTGGAAGTTATGCCACCTAGAACTCAGAGTGTATTTGGGTCACTTCGCCTGACCTGGTGACCTGACCTGAGATGACCGAGGTTTTAACATGTATGAGGATATGTGGAAAAGACCAATGGACAGCTATGTGAGGTTTGACCTTGCCAACCCGATTAGTTTGGCGGCAAATGAGGAAAAGCCGGAGGGGGGCAGATATCTGCCCCCGAACGTGCGCGTTTTAACCTTGGTTCTGTGATTTTACGTCTGAACAGGCAATGGATGTGTTCTCAACACACGAGCCCTGAATCGTACTTTCTGGCGTGGAATAAATCAGCTTTATCCCACACATAAAAGCAGAGATACGCTATGAATTCATTCTGAATAGTTCCTTTAAAACCCTCGCCCGTATGGGGGGGGGGTGCAAACCCCTAAGTTTTTTGTGTATTCCTTCAAACCGATGAACGGATCGCTCTGAGATTTTTCAGTACCCTTTGAGGCAACCTTTTGACGACTTTTGACGTTTTTTTGGGAGGTCATGTCAGGTCACAGAGTTTGAGGTCATAAAAGGAAGCACCTCCGACCAGTTTTTTAAAAATACGTGATTATCGCACGTATTTTTGTACGTACTTAGCGTAATTATGGGCATATAATGAAAAATACAGATGCCCAGATGAGTTCCCATTGAGAAACAATGTTCCAAAAATCGGCGACCTCGGTTGACCACGTTTGACCTCGTTTAACCTTCGACCTTTTTTAGTAGACCTATGGTAATTTCTCGTTCTGAATTCGAATACAGCGTCCATTTTTACCCTAGGGAACTTTAAACTTCGAAATTTGAACCACTTTTCAAAAAGTTGGATATTTGGGGTCACGGTTTTGACCTCATTTGGTGCATGATATATTGGTCCGATCACGTCGTGTGACATGTCGTTATGTTTGCAAGATCCAAATAAACATATTTCCGGGCATTTCGTGCATATTTAGACAGTAGTTTCGATATAACTGATTATTTTCTTAGGAAAATACAAAAAAGATATATCAATGTTAGACCTTTGACCTGACCTGGAAGGTCAACCATTGACCTTAGGTCATACTGAATTACAATCGCGAGATCTCGGCCAAATCTATAACCTTGGTCTTTGGTTCGTTTTCGTAACATGCACGGTTTCAAATCGCCAGGCATTCCATAGGCAATGGTTAAACGATCTGGATTGACAAAAACATGGTATGAACATTTTGTTCATCCGAGGTCAAAGTTGATCCAAATCAGCTGGCCTATTATTAAAATGTTGTATTTCATTAAGTAGTTAGTAAATCAAGTACAATACATGGGGAATAAAATTAATATAAGCCACTTGTCTTCGACGGATGACTTGCGTGCATTTTATTATCGCCCGTGGTGTATTTAATTCACATGATGTCCTAAAGTGGTGCACTTAAGCCCTTTAAATTCACACAATGCACTTTACCGAAAACGAACTTTGTAGTGGGGATAGTTTATCTAGGATATTCGAACCTTCTTGCCTTAAAAAGAAAAAACAAGTTAACACCAAGTTAACCTACCAGAATATGAGATCTAGATATTGAACCATCCCGCAACCGCTCCCTGCCGGCCGCAGCGGCCATTTTCCAAAATACCAGTGCCTGGGCTCCGGCTGCTGACACAAGTGGTGCTGTTCTCTTATCGTAACATTCCAATTTTATAAGAAAATGCTAGTGCATCAGTAACTGCGTTTCTGTGACTTACAGAAGGTTCACTGGTTGGCTGCAATTATGATGTGTGCTAAACAGCGCATATTAACAAAGTAACATGAACGCACACATCCCCGCCTTGTTAGCTCTCTGGTCTGTAAGGGTCTCCCCTTTTAGCACAACTGGTCTAGTCGCTTCACGCGCTTGCTCTTTACGTCTCCATCTGGGATGGTCAGCTGGCAACTTGTCAGGTAAGGTCGAGACGCAGACGGTTTCCGACTATGTGGGCATGCCATGACACATAGATGAGACGCATGTACGTTACGGCGTATATACGTTATTACGTATATACGTTATGGTGCATAGACATAAAGACATAAAGACATAAAAGATTAGTGCAACTATGAGCCACAAGGGCCCTTCTTGGTTGCACTCTGTACGCTGAACCAGTTGCCCACCAAATCTGTCAATCAGCCCTCCCTGTAATACTGAAAAGCAATCCCTCTCTTCTTATAATGATTGTCTATGCTGTTTTTAAAGATGTTCAATGTGGTGCTACTGACAGTGTTTTCTGGCAGCTGGTTCCAGTGTTCTACTATCCTGATGGCGAAGAAAGTCTGCCTTAGCCTTGTTCTGCTGTGGTTAACTTTAATTTTGAATGTATGACCTCTAATTGCATAATTTCTGTTCAATTCAAACATTTTCCCAAGATATCCCCTCTCCAGACCATGGACAAATTTAAAGACCTCGATGAGATCTCCTCTCAGCCTTCTATATCTAAGTGAAAACATATTCAATTTCTTTAATTTTTCCTCATATACCAGGTTGCTTATGCCATTAACCATTTTTGTAGCCCCCTTTTGTACTCTCTCTAAAAGCCAACAATCTTTTTTTTTTTCATAGCTAGGAGACCAAGCTTGGATGCAGTATTCCAAATGTGGCCTGACGTATGCACAGTAAAGCTTCTTGATGACTTCCTCACTTCTGTATGATACATTCCTATTTATTGCTCCGAGCATTCTCAGTGCCTTCTTCCTGGCTTCCTTGGTCTGTTCTGACGCCACAAATTTTGTGTTTAGAATAACACCTAAATCCTTCTCCTGTTGAGTCACTGATAGCACTTGGCCACCCATCAAGTATAGAGCCTTCATATGCTGCTTACCTACATGCATGATTTTGTACTTATCAAAATTTAATTTAATTTGCCATTCTTCGGACCACTTCACAAGTTCGTCTAAGTCTTTTTGCAGCGAGATATGCTCATCTTGATCTGTTATTGCCCTAAAGACCTACAAATCGTCCGCAAATTTCAAAACTTTACTGCTTAGGCCACTTTCAATGTTATTTACAAATACAATGAACAGTAGTAGCCCCAATACTGACCCCTGTGGGACTCCACTAAGAACATTTTGCCATGATGACTTTGTACCATTTAGCATCACTCTTTGCTGTCTGGGGCGGGGATGGCCGGTGTCGGGCTATGGGTACCAAAGGTCCCGGGTTCGACTCTAGCGCCACTCAGGACATTTCCCAATCCCGCGGCCCACCGGCGAAACAGTGTGGGTGGCGCCATTAGCCGTGAATGTGCATAAAGTGTGTCATGAACCAACCAATAAACTCTTTGCTGTCTATCTGAAAGCCACAACTCTATCCATTTTAAGATGCTACCTGCAATACCATGGGACTGAAGCTGTATCATTAACCGTTTATGGGGTACCTTGTCAAAGGCCTTACTAAAGTCAAGATATGCTACATCAACCTGATTTCCATGATCAAATTGTTCTGTGGTTCTGTGGTGCAGACACCAGGCGGCCGTCTAGATGAACAAAATGCCAATCTCATGTTTGTTTTTGGTTTTTGCTAATACGCAGGACGAAAAGGAACGTTGTCAGCACGTATGTCAAAGCGCATATCTGTTTTTTTTTGGGATAAAGTTGACTTCTGCGACGCCAGAAAGTAGGAATAGGGTCGCGTACGTTTGGAAAACAGTGATTTAGCAGCATGTGTTAATTGTATGGTTGGTGTTAATGGTAAGCTGCAAGAACATTTATGCAGTGCCTGGATCCAACGACCTGAACAGCCAATCCATTTGCTAATCACTCCCCACCGCTGCACTAGTGGTTAAACTGTTAAACAAAATTATCACGCCATTTGTGAGTTGACACATTTATTTCCACCACGTTCCAATGTCTAGTGGTATAACCAAAAGTTCCATTGTTTCGTGGTTTAAGAGATCGGGTTCGAGTCGCTTCACGTGCTCGCATTTGGCGCCAGCTGAGAGGCTCTGTTGTTAGTTGGTCCGATAAGACCGGGGTCGGGCTACCGGCTCGGCCGTGTCGGTGCATTGACGGCAGGTTAGACCCTCGATCGAAATTCCACCGTTGAACTGGTACCCATGGATTTGGTAGTTCGGGCCTCGGCTCACGCCAGAAGATGTGCTTAGCAATAGAACTCTGGTTCATGAAGCCGTCCCAGCAAGAGTTCGAAAAAATGTGCTTGCATAAATATAAATATTATATATATATATATATATATATATATATATATATATATAATATATACATGGCACATATCGCATTGCTCATACAGGGACGCGTGCCTTTGCAAAACCGTGGTTTAAGAGTACGCTTTCATCGCACAGTGAGTGTTAACCACACGGTCTGATGGCCTTTACAACACTATACAGTGCCTGAGTGCCATGACCTTTAGACAGTTCATGTGCTATTCATTCCGCATAACTGCGCAGGTGGTTAAGCTGGAATACAAATGAAATTCACGTGAAAGCCGGTATGGGTAAAATATGTGAACTTATCGTGACTGGAGGCTTGGAAGTCCGCGAAAAGCTTAAATATAATAGTTAAACCACTGATATATATACATACATATATATATATATATATATATATATATATATATATATATATATATATATATATATATATATATATATATATATATATATATATATATATATATATATGTATATATATGTGTATGTATATGTGTATACGTATACATATATTTATTTCTATATATGCATATATATATATATATATATATATATATATATATATATATATATATATATATATATATATATATATATATATATATATATATATATATATATATATATATGTTAAATATTCAACGACTTACACGATTATTTTGATTTCTATCATGATTGCGACACACAGGCATCATTGGTATTTAATCCTAACCATCCTTATTATCTATTTCAGTTATATTTTCGAAATAGCGTTTTATGATGATAAGGGACACCAGATCTCGTTGATACAATTTTGGCGAAACTCAAAATAGCTCTTCACTTTGGAAGGGCAGCAAGGACCTACGCCTACACCAAGCCCATATTTTACTTTCGCTCCGAAAATGTGCTACATTGTCAGCATTTGGCAGCCGCGGGACAAAAGAACTTGCGCTAAATTTTACCGAGAGAAGAGGATGCCAGTAGCAACATGTGTGGTAGCCGTGGGAACTGGCTTCATACTTTTGGAGAAAATGTTGCATCAACCATTTCGTATATCATCTAGACCCGGTCTCCCCCATATTGAATCAGTAATGTCCAGAAAAGCATCATTTGAGTACATTTATCAGAGTGGCGGCCTGAAACAAGCGACAGTGCGCAATATTTCGGCTTTCCTCAAGGAGAAAGGTATAGAACAACTCGAACCAACTCGTTGCAGCCGAGATTTAAGTACGTTTATAGTCCGACTGAAAGTTAAATGGACCAAATCCAGACGGTACTACAAGACTCATGAAAGTTAATGAAAAGTGATTAAAGCAAGATGTCGTGAACGTGAAGGGTGCATCGGCAAGTGATCTTCACTCTGTGCGTCGGTTGGCAGTCAACAGAGAACACCTGCGACTCGGCCCTGAGCACCCTGCACGCCTGAATCCGACTCTTCGAGTGCGTCTTGCACATCAGCTACAGACTGAACATAAAAGTGGCAGTGCAGGCCAATAGCTGCAAAGAGGAAGTCGTTCAGCGCAACAAGATGGTCCAAGACCAGTTATGACATCTTCTGCACCTTCACGTGGACCAGCCTAGAGTAGGTGGCGGCTGAATGTCGAACAACGGTGCCACGGCCAGACAGGCTTTCAGCGTCGAATCTGGCAAAAGTAATCGGTGTTCATGAAGGACTCATCCGTCGACTCCACATCATTCTACAAGTACTGGCATCCGGGTACCAAATCGACTCAAGTAAATTCGCCGACTACTGCGACTGCACGGCGGAGCTCTATGCTGCGCTGTACCATCGGCACTCGATGCCAGTTGCACTGCACCGAGTGCTGATCTACCGAGATGAAGTCATCGCTTCACCGGTCTTTCCCATCAGAATCATGAGCGAGGAAACCCAGATGTTCCGGACATCCGTACCTACAGCGTCGATCATGCACGTAAAGACTCTCGACTGAACAACATCACCGACCAGTTCAGGTACCTGTTAACCCTCGCCGCCCGTATAGGGGGGGGGGGTGCAACCCCCCTAGGCTTTTTGTGTATTCATTCCAAACAGATGAACAGATCGCTCTGATATTTTTTAGTACCCTTTGGGGCAACCTTTTGACGACTTTTGTTTAAATTTTGTTTGGAAGATCATGTCAGGTCACGGAGTTATGAGGTCATAAAGGGGAGCACCTCCGACCAGTTCCAACAAATGCATGATTATCGCACGTATTTTTTACATACTTAGCGTAATTATGGGCATATAATAAAAAATACTATAGTTCACGAAGAGAAAATGTAGACGCCAGGACCGTGTATTCCTCAGCGCTTCGCGGTAACCAGACTGGGCCGGCCCAGCTCACAACCTCCAACTTCAACTCGACACCGCTCCCGCGCTAGACACCCCCGACCGCTGATTGGCCCATCCCGCACACGCCCCACCACGCCACGTATCCAGCCGTCCCGAACCGGTCACGAGGTCGCCGCACTGGATGACTCATCCGCCTAGTACCAGTGCCACCTCACATACATCCTGGGGCTAGTACCAGTGCCACCTCACATGCAATCCAACTACAAATACAAATGCCCAGATGGGTTCCCATTGAAAAATAATGTTCCAAAAATCGGTGACCTCGGTTAACCTCGGCTGACCTCGTTTGACCTTTCGACCTTTTTTAGCTGACCTACGGTAATTTTTCGTACTGAATTCGAATTCAGTGTCCATTACCGTAAGGAACTTTAAACTTCGAAAATGGAACTACTTTTAAAAAGTTGGATATTTGGAGTCACGGTTTGACCTCACTTGGTGCATGATATATTGGTCCGACCACATCGATTGACATATCGTTATGTTCGCAAGGCCCAAATAAACACACTTCCGGCCCTTTCGTTCATATTTAGACAGTAGTTTCGATATAACTGACGATTTTCGTACGAATAAAAAAAATCAATTATATACTTTTGACCTGACCTGGAAGGTCACCCATTGACCTTAGAAGGTCATACTGAATTCCAATCGCGATATTTCGGCCAGATCTATAACTTTGGTCTTTGGTTCGCTTTCGTAACATGCACGGTTTAGAATCGCCAGGGGAGGCGTACCAACCCCCCCCCCCCCACTCTACACGCGAAGGTGGTAAAATGCCGTATACTGGCAAGGGTTAGGAGTGACTCGTTCATCAGCTCCTCCGCCGGAAATCAGCGCTTCCATGCAACAGCCCGTGGTAAGAGGCCACTGACCTCAGACGCTTGGAGTCTGCCACAAGCCGTTGCAGGCCAAAACATTGGCGACTCAGACTTCAGTGAGTGAGGGCGTTTGGTTTTGCCTTGTTTTCATTGTTTTGTTTTTGTTTTGAATAATCTTTAGTTTTCAACGATAGATAACTCCAAATATATGTTTCATGTTACGAAGTACTTAATATTATTACAAACTCTCCAATTATATTTTCAAGTTAATCGTATTTGCAAATGTACGAGAAGATATGCTGCATAGTTACCAAATGACTTGCACCGCACGCTTTTACATGACATATTAAGAGCAAGTAGTCCAAGACACGCACACACACACACACACACACACAAACACACACACACACACACACACACACACACCCACCCCCCCCCCCCCCCCCCCCCCCCCCCCCCCCCCCCCCCCCCCCCCCCCCCCCCCCCCCACACACACACACACACACACACACACACACACACACACACACACACACACACACACACACACACACCGTAAATGCATGCATGCCATTTGATATGGTAAACGACCCCAGCTAATGCGAATTAGTTGGCTATTGTTCCCGACAGTTCTCAGAAGTAGGGCATTGAAGTCGGTTCAGCGTCAGCCCAATATAAATTTCCGGAATGCCGGACGCACTGAACTTCACACTATCGAAAGCGTGTGAGCAGAAAAATATAGAATGAACCTGATCCCGGAAAGTGCATCCCACTGGCCCCATAGGGCGTTATTTATGCTGCCCATGCTGCAATCCAACATACAAATCCAACATACATCCAACATACATCTTGATCCACAACATTACCCATTGTTTCACATTATTACCCATTGCTCCTCAGCAGCATATGTTCAGCCTACCTTGCTCCACAGTATTATCCATTGCTTACTGCTGTCCTTGCCTGACGTGTACAAGTAAATGACGTTCTCGATAGGAATGCGCTACATGTGTGCATCAATTTAGGACAGATGCTCACAGAAAATTAGCCTCTGAATTCTTCGATATACGTAAAAAAACAAATGTTATCGTGACGGTTTTTCGGCATGTGAAATTTAAATGTTTTTGAATGTATACAACTATTTAATCAAACCAGCAAGTATACCCAAATACTGAGTGCAATGCTATCCATTCGGTAAGAAACGGTACAATTTCTGCACATCCCATAAATAACGGTTGTAGAATAGCAGGTACCAATATCTTCGTGTGCAGACAAGTGCGATGTGACAGTGACAAAAAGCGAACTGGAACTCGTAGGCTAAGGATGGCTTGCATTGGAATGTCGCATAAATTCTGCCACCTGTCTCTGCAATATAAAATACGCTATTTAACGGTGCTGTAAGCTGAATAACTTCTGAATTGTGCTAATTCCAGCCAGACACTCTGCACCCGGAAGCAGTCAGCCATGTTGAGATCACAATAGGAGGCTGCGTGACACAGAGCAAACCAAATGTTCACCCTCAACGAAGAGCCAGAAAATTTCAACTTTCTTCCAAATCCTGTGGAAAATTGGTCGAGATTGTTTTATGTCCTGTTGGTGTTATTATCAGATTGTGTTATGAATGATGCAAGATATCAATAAGAGGTGCATATATAAAGTATCACGAGACATCCATCTCCATGCACATTCAGATGTTATGATGAATTTAGGTTAATCTTGGCTAATTCCATAAAATAGTCATGGTAATACCCTCGATGCAAGCACCACATTCTCATTTGCATGATAATCCCACTGTGTATGTGCACATATCAGGGAAGTTGCTACGTTACCTTACGTCAGCGTTCAACACTGACTTATATAGCTCACCTAGCAAGCAATAGATACATGCTCCTCGTGACTGATTATTCAAACGATATATTGCAGGCATTGCGTCAAAGATTGCCCTTCGAAGACGCATAAATCACGACAGAAGTGAGTGTATGAGCGATCGCACGGGCCGGTCACGGCATACACTGACAGGCCATGGAACACATGGACAGGCCACGGAACACAGGGACAGGCCACGGAACAAACTGACAGGCCATGGAACACACGGACAGGCCACGGAACACACGGACAGGCCACGGAACACACTGACAGGCCATGGAACACACGGACAGGCCACGGAACACAGGGACAGGCCACTGCACACACAGGCAGGCCACAACACACAGGGACAGGCCACGGCACACACTGACAGGCCACGGAACACACGGACAGGCCACGGAACACATGGACAGGCCACGGAACACACGGACAGGCCACTGCACACACTGACAGGCCACGGAACACACGGACAAGCCACGGAACACACGGACAAGCCACGGAACACACGGACAAGCCACGGCTCACACTGACAGGCCACAACACACACGGACAGGCCACAACACACACGGACACAGACCGCACCGCCGTTCCACCGGCGACCGGCTCCAGTCGTCCAGCACGTCTTCCAGTCCAACCCTCTACACTGTCTTGGCAACGTTCACCGAGCCTTGTCCCACTTCTTCCCACGCCTTATCGACCCAGACCAGGTCTTCTACCTCATCCACCTCACCCAGCATCCCTACATCTTCCCATCCATCACAGAGCCTGACAGAATTTCTTTGCCACGCTATCTCCCACCAGTCGGCAGCTACTCGGTCAGTGAGTCGGATTCCTTGCGCTCCCTCCCCCCGACCCATATGCCTTTCCAGATCCTCCTCTCCGATCTAAGTCCGGAGGTTCCCACACTCGTCTGGACTTAGACTACGATTGCCACCCAGACGTTCGTCGCGTGCACAACTTCCGCATCCTGTCGGAGCGACCCTCCCACCGCAGCTTGATCGATGGCCAAAACCTCTGCACAGACCTCACCCGACGGCTTCACCCGGGCCGACACCACCTCACATGCTGGGCCCTCAGGCCGCTCTCGCCGCCTCCAGTGCCAGCCAGCAAGTTCCGTGTCACCAGACACCGACAGCCAGTGCTGTCCGAATCGGTATAATGCTCAGCCAAGTTACGAAAGGATTAAACTTTCCTCTCCTCTGGCATATTCTTTTTCTTCAAGCAACCAACACACACTAATCGGGTTTGACAATGAGCTGTTTTCTTCAATGGTGTGTTAGATGTAATTCAGGCCAACTTAACACAGGACCAACTTTACATTGGAAGATCCCGAATAAAAACCATTATTGACCGCACTCCAAGAAACTCAATTCCGGGGTTCATGCTCATGTTGGAATAGCATTTCAAATTACACCTAACATGTTGACACTTCTGTCACATTGAAATTGACGCATTGCTATATTGACACACTGATACGTTGATAACGTCAACGGAACAGTTAGAAGATGGGGTACAGCCAATATAATCCCAAGTAGCATTCATCATCGTCTCGTTAAGATGAGTGCTTCCATAACTTGCTCAGCAGTCAATGCTAAAATTACCCACTGTCACACGACTGTCGTATCACAAATATTTCTCGTCAGCTGTAATCTCCGAGCAGCAGAAATTCACCAATCTGCTCTTCTAGAAACCGCGGTCAGCTCGTCGTATGGGAGACTCCAACGCGTGTTATCACGTCTGGGGAGTGACAAAATCGACACTACGTCACTTAATTCTGCAATATATTTCAAACCACTTCCTAGTATTACTAAACACTGGCATTACAACTCGGCGTCATGCGGCATTAAGACGCCAAGACTGATATAACGTGTTACTCCACACGACTAGGCCATCTATTCGGCTGGGCAGTCTTGGACGATATCGCACTTAGCGATTACTACCCAATTACAATGAAGCTCAATACGGGCTCTGTCCACCACACCAAATTGTGCACACTATATTCAAACTTGAAAAAGGTGGACCGGGTAACATTCGGGGAACAAGTGGATCTTGCTAGTTCAGGGAACTGCAATACCGAAGTAATGTTAGGGGCCATCAACTCAGCGACACAATCTCCGTTCCAAAAATAAAATAAAATCATAGAAAACAGCATCAGCGCTTTGGTGTATGCCGGACTATCAAAGGGCAGTAGCTGCTTGTCCACACGTTTAGAAATAGTGCAATAGATGTGTGTGCGAAGGGTTCCTGCTCGGACGGAGGCAATCATGAAAACACTGTCGGTGAACAATTCGGAGAGCTCGACAAAAATTATGCCAAAATGTTCCGTTGCCATTTAAGCAATCACCACAACCGTCAATACACGGAACCTAGTGAAGCACTCCAGCTTGAAACGTGAACCATCGGGCCGACTCCCGTGGATGACAGTGACCGGAGACAGCTGGTCACTGACCCAGAAGTCATGGACTATTTTAACGTGCAGTACGCCAACATTTCAGCAAGCAAAAGTTGCCACGGTCAGAAGTCTCGACACTCTTGTGACTAGACCGCGGTTCAACTTGGACAACGCTGAAAATTACAATCTACAATATTTGATAAATATTATCTTACTTACTGCACCATTATGCAATTGTATGCACTTATTATTCCACCGAGTCGTAAGCATTCTCTCAATGTTGCCAGTACATCGCCGATTCAACGATTGCTCTTCACATTCAACAGCAATATGTTAAGCTCTTCCCAACATGTCACTCACACCAGGAGCAGAGTTCAAAGTGTCTCCAAAATTTTCCGACGGCACTACATTTCTTAAGATGAAAGTATGTCATGCATTCCACTGGAAGTAAGAGGATTAGGTAATCGTCATTGGCGGATAGGCTAGATTAGTCTTGCCAGTAAAACATCAATAACTCCCAGCACGTAAAACTAGGTCGATGTTGTTGCATGAATAGAATGGGCTTGGGGCGTACTTTGGCTACGCCGATAATCATCGGATGTCTGTTCCTATGCTTCCATCTGTCTCAGCAGCCCCAACACATCACGTCACCTCATGGCGGCCATTTTTCGTTGCACCGCTCTATGCTGCGCCCGACACCTCAGTGTATCGCACATGTGGTGCAGGTACGCAATGCAGAGGCAGTGGCCGCCGTGGGGACATGTGGTGCAGGTACATAATACAGAGGCAGTGGCCGCCGTGGGGACATGTGGTGCAGGTACACAATGCAGAGGCAGTGGTGACCGTGGGGACATGTGGTGCAGGTACATAATACAGAGGCAGTGTCTGCCGTGGGGACATGTGGTGCAGGTACGCAATGCAGAGGCAGTGGCCGCCGTGGGGACATGTGGTGCAGGTACACAATGCAGAGGCAGTGGTGACCGTGGGGACATGTGGTGCAGGTACATAATACAGAGGCAGTGGCCGCCGTGGGGACATGTGGTGCAGGTACACAATGCAGAGGCAGTGGTGACCGTGGGGACATGTGGTGCAGGTACGCAATGCAGAGGCAGTGGTGACCGTGGGGACATGTGGTGCAGGTACGCAATGCAGAGGCAGTGGTGACCGTGGGGACATGTGGTGCAGGTACGCAATGCAGAGGCAGTGGCCGCCGTGGGGACATGTGGTGCAGGTACGCAATGCAGAGGCAGTGGCCGCCGTGGGGACATGTGGTGCAGGTACACAATGCAGAGGCAGTGGTGACCGTGGGGACATGTGGTGCAGGTACGCAATGCAGAGGCAGTGGCCGCCGTGGGGACATGTGGTGCAGGTACACAATGCAGAGGCAGTGGCCGCCGTGGGGACATGTGGTGCAGGTACACAATGCAGAGGCAGTGGTGACCGTGGGGACATGTGGTGCAGGTACATAATACAGAGGCAGTGGTGACCGTGGGGACATGTGGTGCAGGTACGCAATGCAGAGGCAGTGGCCGCCGTGGGGACATGTGGTGCAGGTACACAATGCAGAGGCAGTGGTGACCGTGGGGACATGTGGTGCAGGTACACAATGCAGAGGCAGTGGCCGCCGTGGGGACATGTGGTGCAGGTACACAATGCAGAGGCAGTGGCCGCCGTGGGGACATGTGGTGCAGGTACATAATACAGAGGCAGTGGTGACCGTGGGGACATGTGGTGCTGGTACACAATGCAGAGGCAGTGGTGACCGTGGGGACATGTGGTGCAGGTACACAATGCAGAGGCAGTGGCCGCCGTGGGGACATGTGGTGCAGGTACACAATGCAGAGGCAGTGGTGACCGTGGGGACATGTGGTGCAGGTACACAATGCAGAGGCAGTGGCGCCGTGGGGACATGTGGTGCAGGTACATAATGAGAGGCAGTGGTGACCGTGGGGACATGTGGTGCAGGTACACAATGCAGAGGCAGTGGTGACCGTGGGGACATGTGGTGCAGGTACACAATGCAGAGGCAGTGGCCGCCGTGGGGACATGTGGTGCAGGTACACAATGCAGAGGCAGTGGTGACCGTGGGGACATGTGGTGCAGGTACACAATGCAGAGGCAGTGGCCGCCGTGGGGACATGTGGTGCAGGTACATAATACAGAGGCAGTGGCCGCCGTGGGGACATGTGGTGCAGGTACACAATGCAGAGGCAGTGGCCGCCGTGGGGACATGTGGTGCAGGTACACAATGCAGAGGCAGTGGTGACCGTGGGGAAATGTGGTGCAGGTACACAATGCAGAGGCAGTGGCCGCCGTGGGGACATGTGGTGCAGGTACATAATACAGAGGCAGTGGCCGCCGTGGGGACATGTGGTGCAGGTACGCAATGCAGAGGCAGTGGCCGCCGTGGGGACATGTGGTGCAGGTACATAATACAGAGGCAGTGGCCGCCGTGGGGACATGTGGTGCAGGTACGCAATGCAGAGGCAGTGGCCGCCGTGGGGACATGTGGTGCAGGTACGCAATGCAGAGGCAGTGGCCGCCGTGGAGACATGTGGTGCAGGTACACAATGCAGAGGCAGTGGCCGCCGTGGGGACATGTGGTGCAGGTACGCAATGCAGAGGCAGTGGCCGCCGTGGGGACATGTGGTGCAGGTACACAATGCAGAGGCAGTGGTGACCGTGGGGACATGTGGTGCAGGTACATAATAATAGAGGCAGTGGTGACCGTGGGGACATGTGGTGCAGGTACACAATGCAGAGGCAGTGGCCGCCGTGGGGACATGTGGTGCAGGTACATAATACAGAGGCAGTGGCCGCCGTGGGGACATGTGGTGCAGGTACACAATGCAGAGGCAGAGGCGGTCGTGGCGACTGGTGGTGTGGGTTCATAATACAGAGGAAGAGCCGGCCGTGGCGACATGTAGTGCGGGTGGTGCATGATACAGAGGAAGAGGCGGGCGTGGCGACATGTGGTGCGGGTGCATGATACAGAGGAAGAGCCGGCCGTGGCGACATGCAATACGGGTGCATGATACAGAGGAAGAGGCGGCCGTGGCGACATGCAATATGGGTGCATGATACAAAGGAAAAGGCGGCCGTAGCGACATGTGGTGCGGGTGCATAATGTAGAGGCAGAGGCTACCTTGTCGACATGTGGTACGGGTGCATGATACAGAGGAAGAGATGGCCGTCTTCCGCTCTGCGACCCGTAACCACCCGGTAAACATAACTGACAGGTCAGATGGACAGTCCGAGTACCACTTGATTAACGTTTCACTTCGCGAAGTGCTCGTGTTGAACCTTAAGGCTTTCATTCGGATTCATTCCTCACAACGACAGATCAGCCATACATTTATCAAGCCTCGACATCCATGCTCACGGTTTATAAAAGCTTTTTGAGTTTGAACGGTCGGAGTGCATGAATGATGGTACTTTTAGAGGGAGGTCAAACCATAAAGGTCATTTCTGCCTCTCATAAAGCTAGTGTGTTTTGCAAGCAAAGGCAGAGCAAGTCTACATTTACGTTCAGGGGAACGTTGCTTTAAAGCGTGTGGGTGTGTGCTGCAAGCTGGTGAAGGCGAATGGATGGAGACTCTCTCCCAGGCATTTAGATGGTCTTGATACAAGATTGTTTACTTTAGTTCTCCTAGAGGCAAACTTCGGTTCTTCTAAAGGTATGGTGGGAAAATAGCGCTGGGAAAATCGAGTTCCATTTATCAGGATGACTGCGCATGGGCCAGTTCTGTGGAAAAGCACCCACACCTTGCTGGTATGGGTGCTTACTGTGTGGATATGAAGGAAATTTCCCACACCGCCTTTTACGCCGGCCACCACGTGTCCATAGTGTGCAGTCTCAGAGGGGAGGGGAAGCAATGCATGGCTGTGCATGGGGCTGGTACGGTGCTTGGCAAGTGCACCTCGGCTCATATACGTCCGATGGCACTGCCAGGGGGCAAATTACACACTATGTTCAAAGTTAATTACAAGTCGGCAAAGTTACGTCTCACGGCAACAATACGTTTATTTCAAGCGGCAAAGCAAATCGGCTCATGTACGTTGATGTCACCATGTCATACGTGATTGATCATAAGCGCTTCTATTACGAGTTGTTGCGCGCATGCAGTGCGTTTCAGTTGGATTGAGCGTGGTCTACAATGCTTCTGCGAGATTAGTGGCATAGATAGGGAGAGAGAGAGAGAGCCAAAAACGAAATGAAGCTAGGTGTTTGTCGCACAACAGCAATGCAAGCAAGATGGTGATGCCATCTTTCTGGCAACAGACCTGGATTGTCGTCTTTGTTTGCTAAATCCACTGCAGTCTAGCGGAATGTAACCTATGCTTATCGTGGTGTTGCATTTCTGGCAGTGTGGTGTTGCATACTGATCATCCACAAATGTGGGCT
This sequence comes from Imbricaverruca yamaguchii, assembly GCA_034440575.1. NCBI lineage: Eukaryota > Metazoa > Arthropoda > Thecostraca > Neoverrucidae > Imbricaverruca > Imbricaverruca yamaguchii. Next base: position 3,065,609 of record JAOTOL010001628.1, read on the forward strand.
GTGCGACCAGTTCCCAGTCTAGTGAGGGTGACTTCCTCTTGACGGTGGGGTTGATTTGACGTGCTTCATGTAAGTGCGACTGGCGCGCCAAGAATAGCTTGACACACAGGGCAACCTGCATGGGTGCACTGCACCGCAGCACTGCTGTGCCAGGGGGCCAGACTACCTGCTAGGACACCCTGCCCATCCACGGTGTCCTATGCCCCGTATGGGTGCGCTGCGGGTAAGACTACCTGCCAGGATATCCTGTCCGTGCATTCATAGGTATACTGCACCGCAGCACTGCCATGCTTGCGGGTCAGGCTACCTGCCAGGCGGGCAAAGCTTCGGCTGAACAGCTGTGGAGTAAGCAACTTTGAGCCATGCCGGGGCTCCCAACTGCATCACGAATGTTTGCGATCCAGCCAGTCGCGTTTCCTCCATCGCCGGCCGTTGGCTATGTACATTACACAGCTAGACAGTAGAGTAGCTGAGGCGGAGTTGTTGTCGGACGATGGTCGGTTGCCATGATCGGTGTGCGACAGAAATTCTCTGAACATTATCAAGGAGTGATAGTTTCCAAGTTACACTTTTAAGCCATCTGAGTGACACTTCGTATTGCTTGAAAAAAAAGACATACAAAGTGAGAGCCTACACGTAGTTGCAAAAACTGAAGGGGGAGACTTTCAACTGGTTTGATTAATGCAGTTGTAGCAGGCTCAGATATGGTGGAGTGGGGATTGGATCGCAATAAGGTGAGTCGCACGAGGGCCTTTTACCGATCACCGTGCCTATCATCGTGTGCCCTCAATCGCACTGTCCTCCTGTAATCATGTGCTCCTGCATTAAAAAGAATATAAATTTGTTTCATCCATCAGCGAATTTCCGTGAGTGGGGAAACGTGAGAGCATGTTGTCTCCAGGGAGTCAGAGACTGTGGTGGAACAGATATGAAAAAGAAAAAGAGACTCACGCTAAAGAACAGAGATGAGCGGGCTGTGACCAGGGATTTTAAATTATTGAACTCTGGGGTAACACATGGAAGCAATGGCCGAAGAAAGGGCCGAAGTCGAGTTGTAGGGTCTATAGATTATATGTTGGTAAGGTAAATTATTATTGGCAATGACAAAATTGGTAGGGAGACTGGTTCACAAAACGTAATAAATCGGTACCCATGCCTGTGTTACCCGCAGGCCAAGATGATGCGATGGCGGCAGACAACATTTTCAATTGGCATGTGATGCGCGCCTGTGTCGTGCAAGAGTTACTTTCAAAGAGCATTACATGGTAACAAAACTAAGCTACGATTCATCACTTGTGAATCCAGAAAACCATGTGGAATATAGGTGCATGACTGGAACAGTGTCAAGTGTATCGGCCATGGTGTGTGCAGGTAGCCAGGCTCAGTTGTCTTCCTTGTTCGCCTACTGAGTAATTAGTGGGTTAAAATTCATCCAGAAAAATACTTAGTGGGCATTAGGTATGCTCAGTTCGCCAAAGGTGTAAATAGTTATAGCTTCAACAGTTTTATGCCATTATTTGAGTGATTTGGAGTCAATTGGCACCAATATTTATTAATTTTGATTTGGTTTCTATTGGTAGCGTACGAAGCCTATACACTCCTACTTTAGTATCTCGAGAACTAATGAAGATAACTATATCAACCTGCACCTTTTATGAATCATCTCAACAAGACAAGTCCTTTACAATGAACATTAGCTGACAAAGATTACAAAGAAGCGTGCTTCTTTGCATTTGTGCTTCTCTCCAAGAATTACTTAACAAGTTATTCTTACACATACTCATGATCACCCAGCTTCGTGATAATCATGTTAGGTGGCGAAGGAAATGTAATATAAACCCGACAGTCATGTTTCAAATGTGCGTAAGCATGGGAAATACAGCATGGTTTTCGGTATGCATTGCCTTTTGGCTGATTGTCGGTACGGTATGACAGCGTATGAACTTAAATATGTACTCTATGCAGTTGGATGTGCCCATCAACATGGGAGAGCGAGGTTAACTGCAACATTACAGCTTTTCATTCCTTCATTTATTTGCCATTAATTCCACAACATATAGAGTTTCTTCTCAGTACCACCGTGCCACAATCTGCATATGTCGTGTCCTAAACTCATAAAACCTTTTGCACGGTCGCTTTTACTGCTCCTTTCCTGTGTGTTGCTGTAGTGTTCATAAAAACAAGTGCTGTAATGCCTGCCTTACGTTTGGAAGCTTGCTTGGTCGAGTAATTGCGAAAGATTGGTCAATTAAGTAAATGCCAGTCGATGAACATGACCCCAGTGGCCTCAATGACCAAACGCACTTTAACATTTGGGCTGCACGTTGAATATCCTAATGCTTCCTTGTTATGGTCATGACAAATGTACAGACCAGTAATACGTTGGTTTGTTGGTTGGTTACTTGGGCGTCAGGCCGCACCGACCATGCTGACAATATAGCGCCCATGACCAGTAAAAGGTGATTACTAACAAATGTGGTAGACACCGCAAATATGCTTCAGGTAGATGCTTCAGGTAGGTCTCACGTGACACATGATAAACTTAACTGGTGTGGAAAATAGAGTTGAAAGTGCAGTTGGTAGTGTAGCTGACATCGACATAATTGGCCGAAACTGAAGCAGAACATCAGATAGCGCCTCCACACTATGTTTCCGTCTTCACCTTGATATGATTACCACATGGTTGGACAAGCAGGGGTGTCCAACCAACATGCTTCCCCACTTGCTTATGGCGAGGCTGAGCGAATTATGTATTCATTCATTGGCTCATTGGCTTCTGTAGTGCATTATGCTGCGATATTTAACTTCCAGACATCGCACACAGTCGGCTACGGCTCTGCCTTTGCGCACGGTCCCCTGCACTCTCGTGCTTGGAAGGGACCTTGCCATAGCAGCGGGATCAATAATACCAGTGGGGTGCGACCGAGAGCTTCCGTGTTTGGCAGGAACTGGAAGACGAGTCGCTGGACTAAGACTCACCCACCGCGGACATCACGCGGTGATAGGCTGTTCATTCGTCTAATTCTACCAGATTCACAAATTGGCGTAAATCAGAGCCGCAATAACCGATTTCACGTTTCATCGGGTCAGCCTGACCTGCATTACGCAGACTGGTTGGCCAACTTGACTTGCACTGCGTAACTTGATGCCCAATGCCGGCTAAGGAAAGCTTTGAGGAAGCCGGTCGTGCCTGCAAGACAAGGGAGTTATGCATATCGTAGGCACAAGTTATGGTCTGATCAAATGACAGCGAATTGGGCCTGATCAAATTAAGGCACAACAATATTCCGTTCAGCTGACACCAGGAATGTCGGGGCGAAACACGGCGGTCTGAAATATTCCAGCCTCACATGGGAGCATTACGGTCGGTGTTCAATATTCTGCGCCGTACGCCAGTCCGACCCAAAATGGGCACCATTGGCTACCGCATTACTGTCGGACAGCCTTCAAACCACACATTGCGATAGTCAGGAGCTCGCAGCGGCCCTGCGGGGAAATTCCCAGTGTCCGGCCCAGTCTTTCGGCGACGTTACGGAAACAGTTCCCATCGGAATCGTCCGTGTTATTAGAGCGCATAAACGTGACACCCGGCGAGCACAACTAGCTACCTTAGAGTCAGCACACAGCCGGCGGCTGGTCCGCCTCCCGTGCCGAGTACCGCCGAACGACCAGTTAATTAACTCGCCAGGAGCCGGCGGATGACTCACTTCGCTTGTTTTCTTCTGCGGTTGGACCCCAACCACTGACGATAGTGAACTGCAGCCAAAGTGTCTTGAAATGAACATCTCAGCTACCCTGTACTAAAGGAAAAACTGATTCTCAATCACCTTATACCATCCTATGATGTATATGCCTAGAAATACATATACCCAGTGATGTGTATATATAAAGCACATGCATTCGACACCAAAAGTTGAGCTTCAGTCTCTGAGGTACCGGAGCTGGAGCGGGTCAGCCAGGTCATGTGGTCAAATATTTGCGGTTTTTAGATGCACATGGACACATTTTCTTAAATAAACCATGCAAAATAGCCAAAAGTGTACTATTTTGTAAGTGTATTCACAAGCGGTGAACAAAATGTAACAATGTGCAAAACGTGATTTAAGACCAGATCACTAGGACAGAAGGAGGGCCAAGATTAAAAAAGTGTTTTGGTGTATAACATTGTAGCCTTGTTTTCTTTCTTATTTACTTTCTTCTGTCGTCAAAAAGCAGGATTTTATGTTGTGGAGAGTATCTCTTTTAAACGTATGCGAAGCTTACAACGCCGATATCCGGTCATATTATTGAGGTATTAATTGTTTTCAAGTATAGATGTGTTACCGAGGCTCTGGAGGCTAAAGCGAATAACATTAAAAAGACCAAATCCGTAAACCAGGGTAATTGTGCACCTTGATTTCATTCCTGATGTAACTAGGGGCCCATCATTCGACCTTTAAAATATGGTAGGAAAAGCTTAGGACAATTTTGGAATATGTTTTATCGGTTTATAAATGACCAAAAATGGCAGAATATATCATTTGGCCTTGATGTCACTTAACACACCAACCTAACCGGCATCTCTTTCGAAAATGGCAATTTTTAGCTCATAATCACATATTTACAGGTATGTCAACCTGTCAGGAATAGTGATCAGCGACTACGAACGTGTTACCTGCGTTAGACAAGTTTTTAGTTTGCATATCATCAATATCAACATCAACATTTGCACGAAATCGCCATTAATTTACGACCAGGATCCGATAACTGCAGCGAAGATGGCTGACATATTTTTTCTCCCCGACGAAATTGGCTTGCTTACCTGACCTGCAAGGTCAATAAATTGAGATATAGAAAAATACTTTGGTCAACTCTTCAAGTTCAATTATAGAGCTAACGAGATAGAGGTAGAGAAAACTAATTTGGGTGACTCTCAAAGTTCAAGAATGGAGCTAACATCATGCGCTTATTGCATCTCTCTGTATCTTGTTTAAAACAAAGGTCAGTAGGGGTCAAAATACTCCCCTCTACGCACACACACCCACACAATTCGAGGGATAGATAATTATCTCGGACTGCAAGGATTAAACCCATTGGCTTATATACTTCATGAGCTGAAACAGATGTTCACAAAAAACTCGATATTTCCATTAGTTCAGCCAGTGTCCATTGATTACCACCAACCCGGCCATATTTTTCCAATCTTCCAACCAGAGAGCAGGTCATTGCTCCGACCCTCAACATTTCATCCACGATTGAGATACAGCCACTGGACACACGGCAGCAGTATTGCTACATTCCACAAGACGACTTCGTTAGCATCTGACTAAAAAGAAAATTTGTCAGCCAATGTTCCTCCGGAGCAGAACAAGCGCCAAACCTCCCGAAGAGCTCGCCAAACCCCCCAAAGTGGCGAAATCGGAACAGAATGTAGCTGAGATCAGTGCAAATATGCAGACATCGCATTATTCGTCCTGATTTGACATTGCAGCGTGCATCGATCACCAGCCAAGCCAGACTCACGAGCATTATACACAATCACCTGTAAGAGCTTGGAATTAATGTCTTTGGGTTTTCAAAGCGTTGTACGGTCGCTTAACGTGAACTCGGGGCGCTAACACATCCCAGAATGTGCTCGTTTGATTGCATTCGCTGCGGATAATCTGACAAGGACTGCACTTTCTGCAAACATTGCAGCAGACATGGTTTCAAGAATAAGCTCGCAGCTCAGTGTTCTGACATCACCTGACCATTTGTAACTAAAAGTTTTACTAAGTTATATTGAATTGCTATTCATCTTTAAAAGATCATCAAAGACATAATTAGCACTCACCCCTCCATCCCCTCCCCCAGGGCCATCACGTGGTGTCAAGTAATCTAGCTATGACAAAGTGAGTGAAGGAAAGTTGAGTGGAGGACGAAGTGGAGGAACGCAACAAAGTGTATTACTGCGGAAATCGCAATAATTGCCCTTTCACCTTGATAGAGTGTCTAACTTCCTTGATGTGCAAATCTTACATTGTTGGTGCATGCAGATGGTTGCATTTCTGCATGCATTGCATGCATATTTATACTTTGCATGTACTCAGTCCACATAGTGATCTTGATATAAATGAGACCTTGAATTTCCATATGAACTTTTGTTTAAATAAAGTTTTAAGAAGTAAGTGCCTTCCACCTTTTGGATCAAAGTGCCTTCCAGAACGCGTTTGCGGCCAATTCACCTGCATTTCCATTCACTACTCTCGTGGCCATGGGTGTAATCCCTGTGGGGCTGGGAGACATCCTCAATTTCTGAAAGTGGCGGTTTGCCCCTCTCATATTTTGTTTGTGTCCCCAAGCTTTTACCTCCCCAAGCTTTTTGCCCCGAAGTTTTCTGTCCCCCCACGCACCTAAGTAAAAGTATAATTTATCATTTACGAAACTAAAATATATGCAAGATAATCACTAAAAATACTAGAAACCGATCAAGCCAATGAACGGCCTCCCCAGGTTATCCGTCGTCGCAAAATCTCCGAATGGTGAATTAGTAAACGTTAGAAATGTTTGCTTTCAGACCATTCTTGATTAACATGAACATTGGCCATCGCGCGTTTTCGCCTCGGAGGGAAATTGTGCTTTGCCAGGCAACAAATTTGTATTATCACAATGCTTTATTATAGTCTCAGGTTGCATTCCCCCGTGGATATATTGATATATCTCGAAGAATCGGGACTCTGAGTGTCACTGGGTATCTTCAAAACCATGAAGGGGAGTCATGGGCAGCTTTAAGCAAGAACGTCAAGTTGACGTCGTATTCGTATTCGTATTGAGCAACGTGTTCGCTAGAGGGGTATTTGTATTTCCATCGGCATTCAGCGACGGGTTTATGATCGTTCGAATCAATTACCACAAATGCTTCTGCTTGCACTGAACACGCTGGAAGCAACTTCATAGGTATCCCATTGCTACATTAACGGTGAAGGTCCAACGCAAACCGACATCTTCGGTTTCCTCCAATTGTTTTCGTTTTCACCCAAACTTGCCCAAATCTGGTACCAAGCCATACCCTGCGGTGAACCATCTTGTAATATTTCGAACCGGTATATGTCCTGGACAAACTTTTAGGTCAAAGGTTGGCTTGATTTACTAGATGGCGATATTGAAGGGATATCGACCGAACGCGAGGTTCGGTTGCTATCACTTCAATTTCCACCAAAGGGGCATCATTCGACGTGGCTTGTTGTGCGGTATCCGAAAGCTAAGCAATCCATTTATTTTTCAGGGCAAAGGCCAAACTGATCGTCCGGTCTCCTCAATTTTCTTTCGTTCTCGCTCAAACCCATCGAAATCTGGTATCAAGCAATAACCAATGTCATTTCACTCGAATACCATTTTAAGCCGGAACATGTCAGGGTCAAAAATTTCACACAAAAATTGATTGAGTTCTTCGATGACCTCGCGTTTCGTCGCTGTGGTTTTAATTTGCAGAAAATGGATGACATTCGACGTCGCTTGCTGTGCTGTATCAGAAAGTTCAAAAGACGAAATAATCTCGACCGGCCAAAGTTCAAGTTGATTTCTTCGGTCGCATCACATCTTTTTTTCCTCGCGTCCTCGCGATTCATAACTATGGGTTCAATGTGCATCAAGTGGTTGTCATTTCAAGCGGCTTGTGCCGTATTATAATGTTACCAAATCGAACTAATTTCAAAGGTCAAAGGTCAAACCGATGTCTTTCGTCGCCTCGTATTTTTTCGTCGCCCTAACCTACCCACATCTGGTATCAAGCCCGTGGTGCACCTCGAGTAAAAATTCAAACTGGAATATGTCAATTTCAAACCACAAGATCGAAGAATAGCTTAAATTGCTCGAAGTTCTCGCGCCTCGTCGCTGTGTCTTTAATTTTCATCAAGTGTGAGTCATTCGACGTGCCGTAAGTTACTCTAGCAAACTGTTCAGAAATCACATGAATTTGCAAAGTAAATAACCGAGCTCATTTCTTCGGTCGCCCAGGGTTTCATCGCTTTCTTCAAAAGCTACCAATGTATGGAATCAAGAGATAGCCCGTGAGGAACCCTCGAGCAACATTTCAATCCAGGACATGACGGGCCAAGCCTCAAAGTCAAAGGTTAGTTTAATTTTTCAAAATCTTCGCGTTTCGTCGCTGTGGCTTCAATTTGCATTATGTGGGTGTCATTCGACGTGGCTTGCCGTATGGTGTCAGAATGTTGAGATATCGAAATCATTTCACGGGAGTTGAATGCCCAGTGTATGTACAATGATTGAGTGTAATAGGAAATGGGGATCAAATCTGTTTTTGTTCGCAGCCGTTGTGAGAGCAGGCACTAATGTCCAATATGACTGAGAGCTCCCCCAATAAATCCGTCATAACTTGCTTGGACGGAGCTTTCATCGCTTGTTTTTAATTTACACCGTCACATTTCTGTTCGGGCATATAAAACATATATTCTTTTCTTCAAATTGTCCGCTTTCCTCTTAATGGTTCAACAGAAGATGTAAACTTTGGAAGAGAAGCCACACTTGATTACGCACAATTGTATAACCAGCCTGAGTTCATCACCACGAGAGAGCAATGTTGCAATCAGGGGTGGATCCAGGAATTGTCATTTGGGCGCTTGTCTGGAGGGGCGCCATTTCTTTGGAGCAGCGCCACTGCGAAAGCACCTGGAGGGGCACCCCTGGCTGCAAAATTCGAGGGGGCGGGATGCACTCGGCCCTTCTCGAAGGGGCGACTTGCCTTCTAAGAACTTTCATTCTAATGGGTGCCTTCCATGGGTGCCTTTCATTCATAGTGACGCTTCTGACCGAACAAAATGAGTGAGTACACTGGAACCTTTTCAGAGGGGCGCTTTTTCCCGGCCCTAGGGTCGCCACCTTCCACATGGAGGGGGATGCCCTCAGTGCCACACTCTGCATCCGCCCTGATTATCATTGCATCCAATGTGCCCCCGTATACCAGGAAATCATAGGCAATGTTATTGTATGTCCATATTTACTACAATAAAACTATCGTCCAATATTTTACGTTTTTCCTGCTACAAGAAGGCAACGTTTAACATACTTACAGCATGGCTCTATGGTGATAGTGAAATCGGACCCCGCACGTACGACATATAGCTAGATGTTCAAGTATTACACTTAGGCTGACTTGAGAAGTCATCATTGACCTTAGACAAAACGACATAATAATCCAGCTCGCAAGATATAAATTTGTTAAGACGTCTAGATGAGCGCATTCCCTCGTCTGGCTGCCGGGATAAATACGTGAGAATTAGGAACTTCCCGAAAGCTCCCAAATGATGTCACTTAATCTACATCATCTGTAAAACCTAACGTCAAACTACTATGTATACGAGACTCATAAGATCCACTTCTAGGGAATGCAACACAAATTAAACAAATTGAGTCATGAGATAGCTCAGGAGTATACAATATAGCCTATAATAAACAATTCTTCAATTTTTGTATTGGACCTGACGCACCAATATACCAGTAAGTACGAAGGCCACAATTTGACGACCCGCTCTGCCACATGGCTGTCGAGCCCCAATTGAATAAGCCCAGCCCAACGATAAATAAAGCTTTGAAGATAAATATGGAGGCGTCAACCCCGGACATCCCATTGCGCTCAGTCGAGATTCCTGTCAGCCGTGTTAGGCCAGAGTCCGCTGCCGAACACGTGACGTCACAGTCGCGCATGGCTCCGGGGTCAGTGTCCTGGAACTCGTGTTCGGTGGAGTGGAAGGCATGAGGTCGGGACGTGAAAAGCTTCCGAGCACATCGAAGCCGGGCACAATCTTATGTACATCAAGTGAAGTTGAATTGCTAAAAGAGCAGAAACAATAGTGGTTAAGCCTGCTTTCCGCGGCCAATCCTACATCCAAACAATATAAATACACATAAAGTGTTTTGATGACCACTGCCATCCGCCGGATCAAAGCTCGCAATGCGTCTGACGGCGGCAGTTAGTTGGGTTGATCACACGGTAGTTCCAATTCCAATGCCATGCCAGGCGACATTTTCGCGTGGGCATCTCCTTCCTTAACTTCTGTGGGTATTTCATATTTAATTCAGCACTGTTTCATACTTCATCAACTTATTTGATATTCAATCTGCTTTCTTACTGGCTCTCATGCCAATGGGTTCGTGGACCGATCTATGCCAATGATGACGCAACAGTTCACCTCGTGTGACCCCAGCTGCTGACCAGTCATTGTTGCAGGGCCCGACTAACCTGGCTGTCCATATGCTACCCACCCCGACCCCCAGAAAGCTAGCAAATGCCACATCATGTTCCTCGTCTTCAAATACTGAGCATGGAACAATGGCAGAATACATGTGTCATCCGGCGATGCGCGTACCTACTCCTTTGTGAGTTTGCCTGGCAATTTCAAAGCGATACAGTCGAGTATTCTGAAGCTAGGAGCATGGGGGCCCACCCCTCCCCCATGAGACCAAAGTGCCCTTTTGACCGAAAAGTGCCCTCTTGGCCAGAATGTTCCAAATTTAGCCCAAAAATAACCTGCCTTATGTGCCCCGCCTGTGCCAAAGGTGCCCTTTGGGCCCAAAACTGTCCTTTTGGCCTAAAAATGACATTCCCCTGTGCCCTTTCCTGTCCTGTGCCTGTCCCAATTAGGTGCCCTTTTGATCTAAAAGTGCCCTGTGCCCTGCCCTGTACCCTGCCCTGTGCCTTGTGCTGTACCGTGAACTCTGCCCTGCCCTGTGTCCTACCCTATGTCCTGCAAGGAATGGTCAAATCATTGACCATTCCTTGCTAACATTTATTTGCATGCTCGCATAGTTGCATCCATCGTGTTGATTGTTTGACACTTACTCTTGCTGTATCTGGGGTATGCAAGAAGCTTTCGTCGCTATTTTTATTGTGTTACATGTTTGTGTACATGTCACCTGCCTTCAGGACCATCGCCTTCGTGTCGTGTTATCATCCTTTCCAGAAATCCACATCCTGCGTACTTTTACATCAAAGGTAAGCAGGCAACCTTCATCTCACGACATAATGCATGCAGGCTGCATGTTTTTGGAAATATTATGGTAAATACAAGGGTTCGGTGCTATAACAAATAACGTGTCCCATTGAAAATTCCCGCCCCCCCTCCGGTCAGCAAACCTTCCAGTGTGCCCCGGGCCGCAAAGTGCCCTTTTGGAACCGGTCAAGTGCCCTTTTGGAGCCGGCCAAGTGCCCTTTTCGGTCCGGCCCCCCCCCCCATGGAAAAATCCTGGGTGCGCGCCTGGCTAGAAGCAATAATGGATACTGCATCGTGCCAGGTTACCTGCCAAAAAGTATCCACATTTTTTCATCAGTCACTGTTACCTTTACTTCTGAATTGCTTCTGTAGTAGCGACACCAATGTAGAATGTCAACCTCAGGATGAGGTGTGATTGACAGGGTCTAGCGTGTGATGTCTACCTATTATAGCGACTATGTCACTGGCCCATTGCGACAAAACGCCGACACAAACACAAAAACCTATTTACCTTGTCAAGCATGACGATTGTAATCCACTGCAACCGCCCAAGCGCGCGTGGAAAAAAATACAAGTCTAGACTGTGTGCCACTGGTATTTATGATTTCACGTTTGCGACGCCCGATGGGTATGCCCGATTGTATGCTTGCTGCACGTTTGCGGGTTGTTGCACGTTGCCGATGGACGAGCCGCAGGTCAGGCAGATCATTGTGATCTTCATGGAGCCCATGGCTTATTTCATCAACTCTTTAGTTCCATCACCACGTGCTCAGAACATCTATGAGTCACGTATCAGGAGTTTGGGGATCAATTCATCAGCTGTCGCTGGGCGCTACGCAGACATTCATAGGCGTCTGTCTACTGCGAGTTGCTTGACATTCGTATCCATTGTCTCCCTACTATACCTGCTGTTTTAAATCCTATGATAATTTGTCGTCCTTTCAAAAAGGAAACATCACAGGAGATCAAAGCTCTTCTTTGAGGTCCAGCAGGCTTCTGTTAAGTGTTAGTTTCAACCTTAATTGCAAAACTTCTGGACAATGTTCAGGACAGACTGATTCACAAGGAGTAGGGCGTCGCTGTTTTGTTGCCAAAGTTACTACTTTTTGTAGAACAGAGCGGTAGGAACTTGAAATATTGCAAGGAAGTGAGCGAACCACAACCGACCGTGACACGATCGCCTGCCAGTTCCTGCGCAGGCAGGCGGCAAGGATAAGCTTCAAGGTTCTCGGCAACCCGATTGCAAACATGCATAAACATCATCCAGTAATATAGCAATCAAACCCACTTTTCATTGCAGTCGCCTGAACTAGCTTTTCAGATGTGTCCATATATATATATATATATATATATATATATATATATATATATATATATATATATATATATATATATATATATATATATATATATATATATATATATATATATATATATATATATATATATATATATATATATATATATATATATATATATATATGTATGTACATATGTATATATACATATATACATACACATACATGTATATATATATATATAGTTCTGAAATTAACACCATGTTCATCTCTGCATTTTGTCACCATTCCGTACCAACCTATGCCATTTTCAAGACAGGATGTTGAGGAAAAGTACTTCTGCGAAATATGCAAACCTGACATTCATGTTTTTTGTATTTATGATATCAAAATTTCGCGTGCCCTATGCAATCGCGCGCTGGAAGTATCTGGCTTGTAAATTTCGGCATTACACTTCAAAACACTTAGTCATTTGTGAAGTAAGTGGCGAGCCCTCGTATATTTGGAACGTTCCACGCGCGTTGACTTATTTGTTGGTGGCTGCATGTCAGGTGCATATTGCCTCTAAGGCAATAAGGCGTCGTTTGTTGTGGACGGCTACGACTATTCGAGTGTTTTCGACTAGTTTCTTTATTGCTAGAGCTGTGTTGTGCTGCTCGTGTGTGTGAGAGTGGCCCGCTGTTTTGTAAGTGCGTTGTTAGTCTCCGACTGAGTGTAGTGGTTGTGTTCCCTATGCATCCACTGTGAGATAAGAATGCGCAGTCTCCTAGTGGTGGTATATGTGATATATTTGTTTGATTGGTGGTGGGTGATGTGGCGTATTATTTGTATTCAGTAATGATGCTTTAGATAGACTGTTGTAATATATGTTCAGCTTTATCTTGCCTGTTGGTTATGTGGTGTTGCGGTTTCTCCGAATGATGTTTCTGAGTGCTGTTTCATCATGTTTGTGTTCTGGTGTCATCATGTTTGTGTTCTGGTGTCATCATGTTTGTGTTCTGGTGTCATCATGTTTGTGTTCTGGTGTCATCATGTTTGTGTTCTGGTGTCATCATGTTTGTGTTCTGGTGTCATCATGTTTATGTGGTACAGGTGTGACCGTCCGTTGTGTTTTGTTTGTTTTGTACAGAGGTGTTTTGTGATGGCAATCGTTATTAGCTGGTTTGTGCGCGCAATATCGGATAGTTGTTATTTGCTAGTGTTTGTTTCACTTGTGTTAGTTCGTGCTAAATATCATGCCATCTGGAGCTAAGTGCTTGGTGCATGTATCATTTGACGACGCTGTACTTGTACCAATCAGGGCAGTCGCTGGTCCCATTGGGGCTGAGTCCCTTAGTTTGTGGTGGGCACTGCTGATGCAGGTGCTGTCCGTGGCATCGCTGGCTACGCCTGGGAAGCTGATCCTGTCGTATGCGGCTTCTTCGATGGTGGGGTTCAGTCCGGAGATTATCTCCAATGGTTCAGGCGATGTAGTGTGTTGGTGTTACGAATGTTGGCCAAGATGTGGTCAATATATCTGCGGTAGGTGAATGGCCTGACCCGATCATCGGCCAGCACTTCACTTTCCACTGATGATATGAAGAGTTCCACAAGGCGGTGGCCTAGTGGTGAGTACATTGCCACACCGTGTATTTAATAGTATAGTTGACTTTGCGGGCACATGAAGGGCGCTTTTGTGGTGCACAATCGTAGGAAGACGCACATGTTGCTTTCTGGTATGTCTGGTGGAGCCCAGGTCTTGATAGTGCTAGGAATATTCCGTTATGATTTTGATCGTTCTCTGGATGGGAACGTTTGCGAACAGGTTGATCACATCGAATGAGGCAAGTTGCCCCTGGAGTGCATTGGTCTTCAGTAGGTCGATGAATTCTGCTGACGGTTCCAATAAGTTAGACGATTGCATGTAAGGTCTTAAAATCTCATGTAGAGATTTGGCGAGACTGTAAGTCGGTAGTTCAACCTGTGCAATGATGCGCCTAAGTAGATATTTCTGGTTTGTGTGATTTTACCTCTCCAAAGAAAATCGCGACCTGACACCAGAATACAAACAAGATGAAAGGACAGGCAAAACAACTACTCGAAGCAACCGCAAATCCACACAACAAGCAGACAAGCTCAATCTGAATATATGCCACGACAGCCTAGCTACTGCATCACTACTGCTGAAAAAAAACAATACCGTACATAGCCCAGCACCACTCAAACAAACAAATCTAATATACCACTACAATTGCACCTTAGGAGACTGCGCAATCCTACTTCACAGTGGATGCATAGAGAACACAACCACCGCATTCAGTCAAAGACTCACAATGCACCTACAAAGCAGCTGGCCATTTCTTCACACACACACACACACACACACACACACACACACACACACACACACACACCCAATCGTTTTTTTTTATTTCAAAATTTTGAGTTTTCAAGTTTTCTTTAATTTTCATTTTATAGCGGGTAGAGCAGACCGAGAAACGTTGTTGGAAGTCAACTTGCTTCAATAAAAGATGCTTACTTTAGCCAGAATATTATATTTGAAGTGCAAGAGGAAAATATGGAAAATGTATGTGTAGTCAAAAACGGGAAATGAAAATTCCTCCCGTACGTTTTGTTGCACCCATAAAAATAGGAAACTGCTGAAAGTTTGAACAAAATATCTGTATCCGTTAGAGCGTGACGACTGATTGAACTTTTTTTTAGGTGACCTCACTTGACCTTGACTAACTCGTTGACCCTAGATGACCTGACTTACAAATTTCGACATAACATGCCAAATTGATGTGGAAAAGGTATCCAAAATTTTGGCGCGCTGCCACGCGCCGTTCGTTAACTATCCGCGAAAAACCTGAGGTGGAGGCCGTTGAAGATCCCCCACCCCGAGACAGGACGGGTTAACCTAGTGCCACTAATGGAGGCTTCCTTAGCGTAGGACCACTATCATCGAAAAACATACATTTGAACATTTGAAAAACATTTGAGACAAAAAGTTGTGGGGAGACAAATGATTGCGAGGCACAGTATCCTACTGAATAGTCATTGTGTTCAGTTCGCGTTTGGGCGAAAATTGTCAAGTTTCTAGTCTTCTATTGTGGAATTTGTGGGGTGATATCCCCGCAGTTGCTATAATATTTATGCCAAGGTACAGGAGCTAAGGCCTACGATATCGTTAATATTATGCTAAGATCATAACTGCATTTTCTAATTGAAAATAGCCTGAAAATACCGATGGACCCACCCACCCACATGCTTCTCTTCTCGGCCCTTAAATCCGTACTTGCTTCTGTCATTTTCCGAGAGAACTTCATTAACAATGGCTAGCCATTGTGAATGAAGTTCTCTCAATACTCATAAGCATCACATCACAGCATCACAATGCTCCATCTGCCATTACTTGATGGGGTCTGATCAATTTCGGGAAAATGCGGTATTTGACAAAAACCTGACAGTGGAAACCTGACGCCAACATTTGGGTGGGTCCAGTTCACTGGAGGATACAGCTAACCAACTGACGGGCCAAACCGCCCCATTTTCATTGCAACCTACAACCAAAATCATGGATGGAGAAGTTAGAAGAAAAACAACTTTTAGTGTGGTCCAACACATGGATGCAGTGTGGTTCCCAATTTGGTTGATAAAACCCTCCTCACATGGCCCCACGTTGAGAGAACAAAGTGTTGGTGGGGCGGAGGTAAATGTAGTCGGACTGAGACTACACTAAAGATGTAGGAAACTTAGTCCTCGCATATGGCCTCATTTTTTCTCGAATTTATTGCACTTCACATTGAACTTGGGAATTAACGACATGAGAATCTACAGAAATCATTACAAATGATGAATACTTGACGGCAGTAGCAATGACTGAGCATTGCACAACTTTAGCTCCCGTCCTTTGTGCACAAGGGTGTACCCCTAACAGTCAAACAAAAATCCTTCTGGATGCATCTTGCTTCAATTGCCCCCTGATAACGTAAGCATGCATACAAAATTGTACGTCGATCAAACAAAATGTAGAAGTGACGACAAAGGTAGTCTATTTGCTGCCGTAGCCTACGGGTTCTAAATAAAAGGCTCGTGGTCCCGTAGCAGGTTTTATACAAGAGTGCTGAGGAATCGACTTTAACACATTATGTGTATCGAAGTTTCGTCGGTTTTTAGCGAACCTGTGAACGTTCCATGGCTTAAATTGGTGCGTCATCTGCTTGGTTTCAGATACTCGTTCTAGGTAGTGACAACGTACACTATGCATGATAAAACGTGTGCATAACGGTCATGGGTAAAGGCGGACAGCTGTCCCCATGGCATGCTTCCTGTTGCGCACAATGGATGTCGGCAACTGGATGAGCCCCAGCACAACCCCACTGCATGTGCCGACTTTGGGGCATGCTTTCTGAAATTGCTCGCGGTATCGCGCAAGATGCAAGAACAAGTGGATAACTTAGCAATCGTAAGTCGTGCAACTTGTATAGGCATACAAAAAAGAGATGAAACGTGAATATATATGATCTGTCGAGGTAATTTCTTTAGCTATCTTATTAAGAAAGTTGCAACGAGCCAGGATCTTTGGATATAAACCTCGTAAGGTGGAGTGACAACAAGCGAAATTTGTGACGACGTCTATAGTGTGTCGGATCGACAATAATTCTGTGCGAAAATTGGTCTTGCTAATGATGATCAAAGCAAAAAGTAACCCGAGGGATTTAATTTTCCAGTTGTTTGTCTCCGTTGTTGTAATTTTCGTTTGGTTTTCCGACTTATTGTGACACTTTATTGCGCACGTAAATATTGGTATTTTCTTTAGACATGCCGGTTTTGGGCATTCTACGTGGGTTCTTCAGATAAGTCCAAATGGAATTAGAGGGTTCTGCTGATGTTTGTATCCGTTTCATAGTAGGTGTATCATTGCCAGGCGAAGTCTTTAAACAAAGGCACCACCTTCAGGAATTTCGCGTTTAAGCAAAGGAAGCTCAGCTGACTGATTTTTGTTTCGTTCAGGCGCACGCGAAACGCACAGAAAAGGTAAACGTCTGGTTTGAACAGACTTGTATGGATAATATTGCATCCTCCATAGTTTGGTGGGCTGCTATAAGAACACACCATATTTAGCAATGTTTGTGAGTCTCGAAAAGTCAGATTACCAAGCCCAACGTGTTTGTCAGCAAAATCATGGTGTCTAGAATTAAGAGCAAGCAAAGGTTTGGCGCCAACATGCCCACAGCAAAATCGTCCTGTGTTCAGGCTATTGGAGCGATCGGGATGACGCTGCCCATTTTCATGGGGCTACTCAGCACCAGAGGTTCTAAATAGAGGGAGGACACTTGGGCATGTGCCCCCCCCAATCCAAAGAAGTGTGACGACTCTGACCCGGGAAAAACACCCACGATGGACTGCAATGCACCACGTCCCCCAATCGTTCAGCATATTATTGTTCAAGCTAAAGATACCCCCTACCAGTGGAATAGGTGCCCTCTTTAGACGAAGGGCGGCTATTGAGAGGAATAAATGTCCCTTTTGTATGTACCGGTGTACCCATTCACCTTCCTCAGCTCAGTAAATTGTCAGTCTAAGGCCCCACCCCCTACGGATTTTAACAGTGGATCCCATCCGAGGAAATGGCGCCCCTCCAAACGATTCCAAGCGCCCCTAATTACAAAGAGTTGCACGCCTTGATGAAAGAATAGCATGGTCTGAGCTTGGCGTTTATATGTGGTAATTACTCCGAATGGTGGCTCTTTGAATGTTTGGGAACATTTCTGTGCTTGTCCAGTTTGGAGTCAAGGGCCGACGATCTTGTCCTCAAATTTGTTTCAAGATATGCAAAATCAGATATGTATGAACGTACTACAGTTTCGTGTCTCTGTGTCACCTCATTCGGCAGCTATCCCGGGAAAACCTGAGGAGGTGGGGCGGGACTGTCGAGATTGCCTCAGCCTGGTCCGGAGAGAGTACTACATGAATGCAATGCCAGTATTCCACTACAAGCATAAGTAAAAGATAAACAGTGGTTTTCTACGCTTCCTCGAAAAGTCAACTCGTAAAATCTACGAATTGCATGACCTCTTCTGTGCACCATCCTGCTAAAGATGACACAACATGTCTTCGCTTACTTGTAATTTGGGTATAATCATCGTCATTTTGGTATCAAATGAGCTTCTAGGAAAATAGTATGGTTTTAAATGGGTATAGGGACCTTCGCTAAATGTATGAGTGATTTTATTTCGTTGGTGGGAGTACCCCCTATATCATTGTGTTACACAAACTGATGTGAGATAATACATTTTCTCCCAAATATTTCATTTTTGTTGGAAAACCAGCTCCAAACGTTCAAGATAGCAATCAACGTATCAACAGCTGGAATACATTGTGTAGTGTTATATAAAAAAATCGAAAAGGCTTAACTGGTTGGGTCAATCCTGGCTTCTTCTGTTTCTCCGAGTCATGATGTTCGCAGTATTCAATAACATCCGGTAGATTTCGCAAGTTAGAACCAAAAATGTTCCTCAAACTGAGCCCATTTAATTTGAAAGACCATTATTCACGTACTTCCCATGACACTCCGAAATATATTTGACAAGGCCTTAGCCACTATTATAGAAACTATTTAGTACGCAACTCTATATATTCTTAACCCGCGCCGTCTCTGCGGTCAGATCCTCACACCACGTCTCGGGGGGCGGGGCGGATAGCAACCCCCTCTAAAATCCAAACTAAACGTCGCACGAAAACGAAAGAGGTGTCATCGGAAAGCGCTCGACGAGTAGGGTCCAGATCCACCCCTGAAATGAATTTCCCCCAAAGGTGACGTCACCAAGGGGCTATATTTTCATCACTATTCACGACTTACATTATGATTTTGCTCTGGGAGTTCATTTTGGTGGATACACGAAAACACAAAATTTATTTAGAATGAGAAACGGACAGCGAAATCGACCTGGGCAATGCATTTTTCCTGGTCCCCCAAAATAAGAATTACATTTGTTGAAATGTCAAAAGTTTCAGTTTTCAAGTTTTCTTTAATTTTCCTTTTCCAATGGGTAGAGCAGACCGAGAAACGTTGTTGAAAGTCAACTTGCCCTAATCAAAATGCTTACTGTAGCCAGAATTTTATATTTGAACTGCAATTGGCAAATATACAAAATGTATATGTAGTAAAAAAACAAACAAAAAAGATACGTTTTGTTGCATCCCTAGAGATAAGCAAACTCTGAAAGTTTCATTAAAATACCTGTATTCGTTAAAGCCTGACGACTGGTTGAACTTTTTGGAGGTGACCTCACTTGACGTCGACTAACTCGTTGACCCTAGACGACCTGACTTCAAAATTTTGAAACAGCATGCCAAATTGACGTGGGAAAAGGCATCACAAATTTGGGTGCGCTGCCGCCCGCCGTTCGTTCACTATCCGCGAAAAACCTGAGGGGAGGCGGTTGAAGACCCTCCCCGATACGGACGGGTTAATACTCTGCGGATCATCCTCTTTCCTATTCATGTTATCACTCCACAGCTGTGCGATATGAAAACACCGCGCTTCCTTTTGCTTCATTTATGTAATCTACGATCATGTTGGCCAGGTCTGGCCAGAAGAAAAGGGAAAATTCCTTCCAAAATCCAGAAGCGGAAGGAGCTTTGTTCTTCATCATGCCTTAGAGCATATATAGATTGCCTTCACTTGTGGACTATTACAAGAGTTCTTTCCATTTTGTATAATTCGTGAAAATCTATAGAAGCCAGATAATCGTTGATTCCTCGGTCGCTATGATCTGCATGACATGTTGACTCATATAGTTAAGTAAGCAATGCATTGTAATATTAAAAACTGTCTGCTGTCGGAAGCTAGCTGCCCGTCTTCTGTTTTCAAAATATTAATGTGTCCTTAGTATTTCATTGGGCACACATACCGAAGAAAGCATTTTGTAGGTATCTAACCCGCCTTTATCCATCTCAATCTAGACCATAACTAGCAGGTCAAAGATTAATGTTACTAGAATGCATTTGCTCGATCACGAATAGTTGCGTATGGTTGGCAGAATCATTGGTGGCGTGTCGTTGGTGGTGGTAGTTGCATATTCGTTGGTAGAACTGACGACAATAGCAGTCAATCCCATATTGTTGCAGTCATGTAATGTACTTTCTTCTTTTCTCCTCTGCACGATCTTTTCTTTACGGCTTCTGATTCTACTGACTCGAATGGCACTCGTGGTCATTTCTAAATTCAAACGCCAATCGTAAGCATTGTTCCGTTTATGCTGTCGCTAGCATAATTCATTTTTGATCTCTACGCACACTGCAAATAAAAAATCATCTTCGAGAAGGGGATTGCTAAGTCACCATAATATAGGTCTCATCGCATATGCGGACAGTATGATTTTTGTATGCATAGGCTGTGGTCCGTACACTATAACCTATGTAGATATTCAATCTCACAACTATTGCATTTAGGTGCTGAAGCATATAATTGCCGCCCAAATTCGAATATCACAAGGGTGCATCACATTTTAAGTAAACTGATAGTCGTGGATGTTTGCCATGAAAAACATCCCAGACTTGCCAGGCATATCTGGCGGCGACGGAACTCCGTTCAATTAATTCAGCAATCAAGAAGTGGTTACGTGTTCAGCAATATTTATGTGTTCCATCATGCATAGTGATGCATGATGGAATTCCATCATGAACATCATGGCAATTCCATCATGAACTGGATTTAGCTAGCAAAGCGAGCAAAGGAACTGGATTTAGCTAGAAACTGTAATGGGGACAGTAAAAAGTTCTTTAGTTTCTACAAGATGAGTAAAGTTTCTAGCACAATTGGTCCACTGGAAGTAAACGGGACTACATTGGGTGAGGATAGTGAGATGGTTGAGGAGCTGAGCAAGCAGTTCAAATCAGTGTTTACATTGGAAGATGTGACCAATCTGCCGACCGTACACCATAGTTCAGTTACATGGGATCTGACAAATGATGTTGATTTCATTGGTAGTGATGTTGTTTACAATCATGTCAGGAAAATAAAGCCAAATAAGGCAGCAGGACCTGATGATATTTATGCTAGGGTGTTGCGGGAAAATGAAAAGGAACTGGCATTTCCACTTAGTATAATATTTTGTAGATCAGTTTCACATAATGAAATTCCAACCGATTGGAAAAGGGCAAATGTAGTTCCTATTTTCAAGAAAGGAGAAAGAGGGAAAGTTGAAAACTATAGGCCAATAAGTCTCACATCCCTAGTCTGCAAGGTACTCGAATCAATTATCAAGGATAGAATAGTTAGTTATCTGGAAGGTAGCAGATTGATTCAAGATACTCAACATGGATTTAGAAAAGGACGATCGTGTCTCACAAACCTCTTGGACTTTTTGAACTTCGCCACAGAACAATTTGATCAGGGAAATCAGGTTGATGTAGCATATCTTGACTTTAGTAAGGCCTTTGACAAGGTACCCCATAAACGGTTAATGATACAGCTTCAGTCCCATGGTATTGCAGGTAGCATCTTAAAATGGATAGAGTTGTGGCTTTCAGATAGACAGCAAAGAGTGATGCTAAATGGTACAAAGTCAGCATGGCAAAATGTTCTTAGTGGAGTCCCCCAGGGGTCAGTACTAGGGCCATTACTGTTCATTATATTTGTAAATAACATTGAAAGTGGCCTAAGCAGTAAAGTTTTGAAATTTACAGATGATTTGAAGGTCTTTAGGGCAATAACAGGTCAGGATGAGCATATCTCGCTGCAAAAAGACTTAGACGAACTTGTGAAGTGGTCCGAAGAATGGCAAATGAAATTTAACTTTGATAAGTGCAAAATCATGCATGTAGGTAAGCAGCATATGAAGGCTCCATACTTGATGGGTGGCCAAGTGCTATCAGTGACTCAACAGGAGAAGGATTTAGGTGTTATTCTAAACACAAAATTGGAGGCATCAGAACAGACCAAGGAAGCCAGGAAGAAGGCACTGAGAATGCTCAGGGCAATAAATAGGAATGTATCATACAGAAGTGAGGAAGTGATCAGGAAGCTTTACTGTGCATACGTCAGGCCACATTTGGAATACTGCATCCAAGCTTGGTCTCCTAGCTATGAAAAAGATTGTTGGCTTTTAGAGAGAGTACAAAAAGAGGGCTACAAAAATGGTTAATGGCATAAGCAACCTGGCATATGAGGAAAGATTGAAGAAATTGAATATGTTTTCACTTAGATATAGAAGGCTGAGAGGAGATCTCATCGAGGTCTTTAAATTTGTCAATGGTCTGGAGAGGGGATACCTTGGGGAAATGTTTGAATTTAACAGAAATGATGCAATTAGAGGTCATAAATTCAAAATTAAAATTAAACACAGCAGAACAAGGTTAAGGCAAACTTTCTTCACCAACAGGGTAGTGGAACACTGGAACCAGCTGCCAGAAAACATCGTCAGTAGCAGCACATTGAACATCTTTAAAAACAACATAGACAATCATTATAAGAATAGAGGGCTTGCTTTTCAGTATTACAGGGAGGGCTGATTGGCAGATTTGGTGGGCAACTGGTTCAGTGTACAGAGTGCAACCAAGAAGGGCCCTTGTGGCTCAGAGTTGCACTAATCTTTTATGTCTTTATGTCTTTATGTCTTTATGATGCATACCGATGCATGCATCCTGATCCATGTGCACTGAAAGCCAGGTATTTGTGTTCGCTTCCATGCTTAGGCGGACATTTGGTCAGGATACTCTGAATTTTAATTATTTTTAGTTTATGCTGACAAAATGGCCAGCCGAAATTAAACCTGGTGTGTTTTGATGGGACATGTTCAGATCCGAGTGTAAACCGAAATTAGTGCATGATAGCCGAAGCCATGCATACACCAACATGACTACTTAAAAGATTCCTGATCGGATCCCGTTCTTCAGATATGGTCATTTATTCATTGCATACATATACATACTATTCACTGACAACAACCTACATACATATCCGTTTTTCGTCTGGAAGCTGACATTATTAAAGCGCGTGGTATTATCCCGACGTACATAGGCAAATATTTTTCTTGCAATTAACGGGTCATTTCTGGCCGTGCTTAGTCAGACAGGTGTGCATGACATTTTACTGAAACAATATATATATATATATATATATATATATATATATATATATATATATATATATATATATATATATAACTACTTATTGACTTAGCACACTTCATTTTCACTCGCCAGAATACGGAAAGGCGGCGGATTAATGCCTCCTTTGTGGATGGGGGATGATGGGGAAGCATCATCTGGAATCGTTCAGCACTCACCACACTTTTTGTTCGCTTAACTTTAACCCTCGCACGTTCAGGAGCGTATCACATTGCCACCCATTTTTCGCGACCGCGGAACAAACGTCATTGGTTAGCATGTGGCCTCTTAGTGTAACTCGCGGGGAGGGGGTCTTATTTTTGCGATGCTCGTACTCTCGACTAGAGTTTCCACTTTCTGGCGCAGTGGCAGGACACGGCAACCCGTAATCCTGGGAACATGAGCCTTTTGCTGTACAATGCCAGGATTTTCCGTGCCACTGCCGTGCCAGTGTCGGTACCCCTAGTAATAAAATTAAAGCATATATCTAAAATTGTCTTGATGTTGAACTGAATTGTCCAAGATTACCAGGAAAAAGGGCTTAACCAATGATGTGTGGAATAACTTTGAAACGTAGAGACTGAGCTGCTGTCAGTGTGTGAAATGTTTTGCATCTCTGGTATTGCTTACTTTCGTCATCAATCATGATTTCCCTCGTTGTTTAGATGGTCCCTATTTATCCCCATGCTTTTCTATGTGCCATCATCCAGCTTGCTGTGCCATGTGTCGTGCGGTGCCAGAACCTGCTGTGCCCGTGCTACGTCTCATGCCAGTGTTTGGAAGAAAAAGTGAACAACTCTATTCTCGACTCTTATCGGGTCATCCATCAGTGGCCTAATCGGGGAGTGACCTGTAACCTAGAACACTATTGAGGGATATAATCCCTCCGTACCCATATTCAAGTTTTAAAAAATAATTAGCGACAACATTGCGTGCAAAATACCAAAGGCAAATTACCGTTTGACCCGATGACATCACATGGGTTACTTTTTTGCTTCTTAGCTTTACCTTAGTCATTTCTCTCTTCACTACAGGTTAACTTTTGGCTGTATCTTAAACGGTTTGTGAGATATACTTAATGCACATTTAAAAACTGCACTAGATGACGTCACCTGATTTTGGTGTACCCCAACTTCGTTAAGTTAGTAGACTGCACCTCAACATTTGACATGCACGTTCATCAATTGTCGGGTTATATGATAAATTACCGAAGTGATTCTTTAGACGGATTATGAGTTATTTCAGAAAACCTTAGAGGGTCTAAGTAATCCCTCCACTGCCAGGTCCAAGCTAATGTAAGATATTCATTTGTTACCCGAAGTATACAAATGGGTATTAATCGCGACAGCTGATCACATGCACCACGCTAGCTTTTCTTTCGCTTCGCTAACATTCCCCGTTTGTAAATACTTGGAGAAGTAAACCACATCTGTCAAATTTCTGGATAAGGTGACAAAATGCAAGGCAATGCAATGCACTGCAAATGTAACGCAAACTCCATCAGTAAACTTTCCGTCTCCTTTTATGTCAGGCTACTGACTTGAAATCTAGCCCTTCACTTTATTCGGCGACTACTCCGATGGACCATAGCAATGGATGCAACGGATGTCTCTCACCAAAGAAGTTAAAATCTCCCCATGCCATTGCATGTTGACGACGGATACTGGATGCGGGTAGCGACGAACACAGCCCAAAGCGGTGGTCTATGCCCTGTTGTGTTCAGCTCCATTTATAAAGAACTGAATTAACCGAATCGGCCGTCGAATTGGCCGCTGAATGCCACGTTGCATTTGACAGGTGAATCAGCATCTTAAGGCTGGTTTGCTGACAAACACGAGGAGCAGTGCTTATGAATTCATCCAAGCCACGGCTATTATGTACGAAATGTGAATACAATATTTTGGCAGTGTCAGGGGTACTCCCGCGGTGTCCCCCTTCCTCCGGTTCATGCATCCCTGACGACAGTACTGACATGCACTCGCCTGGCCAGGTCCATTACGAGGTGCGTGACCTCAGCATCTGACAAGGAATCATGATTCATACATTTGAAAGTGCCAGACGCATTCATCATGTCGGCCCAAGGAATGGTAGAGAAGTCGTCACCACTGCGTTACGCTTCATAAGTATACTTGTTAGTTGTTCGCGTTATTTCGCCTACGTTAGCAAATGCCGTGGTATGCTCAATAGTGACCACGCCGCAAGAAATCTGAAGTTCCTTGTCCGCTACAGCATCCCCACACCTCATGATGCGTCCTGACACATCAGTCAATGTAAATTATGAGGTTAAAGTTGATGGAACTGAATGAACATATGTGCCTGCCCCTCCCACTTCATCAAAATTAAAGACGAGGTGACAAAAAATGGCCCTGACAATGAATACTTTCGCTCAGTTTTTGGAAATTCACACTAATCTCCATAAAAATGGTGTTGTTGAGGGACACGGGAGACTCTTAAACCGACACGGAACTACTCTCTCCGATACAAGAGGTAACTGACACAGAAGGCTCCTCACAGACACAAGGACTACCATGACCGATACAGAAGGCCTCTGACGGACATAGGAGGCCCCCTGATCGGCGTAGGAAGCCATCTGACAGAGGAGGCTCTCGCGGGAAAATGAGGACAGCCTGAATCAGTGAGGCCACTGGGGCGTCCCTCACTGATATAGGAGATGCCTGGTGATTTAGGGATTGCATCTACCATTCTAGATAAAACGTTATCAATAAAGATCAGTGTACGTAAACTATTTCTTGAGCTGCGCCTTTTTGGTCTACCTAATTACTTGGCTCTGATCATTTTGGAATAGAGAACCGATTGTTTCGTTCTCATGGGATGCAAAGACCTAAATTTAGATATTATAAGTGTTGCTATAGGCTTACGCCGGAGTTTACTATACTGAACTCATGCAGTGCGAAGCACACGAAGTCCGAATGCCCCGAAACTCTCAGTCACGTACTGATTGCCTGCAGCCGACTTAACCATGAGCGAAGGCGTCATTTTGGACATACCTCTCTCTCTCTCTCTCTCACTTAGGGAAGTCATCAATTGTTCAATCGGGAGGGCTTTTCCGCTTCCTATCAGAAATCAAGTTTTCTTTGATTTACACTGTGATATATTCATTAACTCGATTTTATACCGGACGAAATGAGAATCGTAGCATGGTAAGGTATCACTTGTACTTAACCCCGTGATATTCAATTCTGGCTGACTTTTGCTAGCATTTTACTATTTGACTGCCGATGATATGGGCGCTGAATGACCGATGCAGTCGATGAGCCCTAAACTCCAATAACCAGCCAACCAGCCAACCGAAACTCTCAGTATATGTATCTCGGCCTAAACCCCGAGTAGCTCAGAAGCTGAAAATGATTATCATAGGTCCATATACGTCAGCAACTTTCAATCACTTTGGAAACAAGCTGATGTATGCACACGAGCTTAGATGCCTATCATCTCACCGTATCCAACATTTTTTATGTGTGGGCAACAAGTGACGTTGATTGCCAATAATTCACACTTGCCTTAACAACAACGGATATATTTCCGCCTATGGCGTCATAGCGCAGTTATATGATCAGGCATTTTCATATTTCATTTGATCAAGTCCGCAATAGATGGTCCCATCAAGCAGCGGCGCCCAAACCCACGACGTTCCTCCGTAGTCGCGAAAAAATGGATGCATTGACACCCGCCTAACCCCTCGCAGCCCCCACACGGGCGGAGGTTAATGCGCATGAAGCCAAATTACGCTAAGTTCGGAATGCCTTTGTGTAATGATTTCCCTCCCCCAAAAATAAGAAACGGTGGCATGCAACCGTCACCCCTGCCGCATCATGGGCAAAGCAAACGAAGTGGACTGCATCAATGTGCTATTGTACATGTTGCTTCAGTACAAAATTACGTACGCTTATTGGCATATTGGCAACTTTCCTTCGTGCTCGCTTAACCTGGCCTAGGCTCACCCATGTATGATCAAAAATGTTTGCGAAAGCAGATCAGCCTAAGTAACAGGTCTTGTGATGATGCCAGCCTGAAGAGGACGAACGAATATGCATGCAATTTAATTCATTTGGAAGCAATCCATTCAGCCAACGTGGGAAAGATGGTAAAATAGAAGACTTGACCCAAATTGTAAAGCTGGGTTGAAGCGCACAGCTCCAATGGTTTCTTCTAGGACATTCGAAGGTCAACTTAGCGACTAATAAACTTCCTTTGGCATCCACAAGAACATTTTCCATCTTGCGGACCAGTTCAGGAAAAGATGGAAGGAATGGCAGTATATCAGAATCAGGTTTCCTTTCACCATATGTGAAGAATATGTCTCATCCCCATTATTTTTTCCAGAACTTTATCATCTTGAATATTGGAGTGGGTTTCCTGCAACAACGTAATATGGTGATGATAATTTATGTTTAGGAATCTGAACGAAGTCATTCGTTGTCAGTGCGACGGATTTAACGATAAAACATTGCATCCGGAAGCAATACGTTAACCCTCCCCGTCATTCCGGTCAGATCCTCACACCCCGTCTCAGGAGGGATTCATTATATACCCCTCCAATCTCGAAACCAAACGTCGCACGAAACCGAAAGATGTCTCATTGGAAAGCGCTCGACGAGTACGGCTAAAAACCACCCCAACATCCTACTGAGGGGGTTTATGTGGTCACGGTTGACGTCATGTATGTTCTGTGGAGTTCAATTTCGTGGGGAAAAATTAATTGGAATCAGAATAGAAAGACGAAATTGGCATTGTGCAAAATGTTCGCCTACCCAAATATACCAATTGTTTTCATGTTGTTCAATTTTTAGTTCAATTCTTAAATACTTTTTAATGTTTCTAATAGATAAAACATACCCAGAGAAGTTGTTTCAGGTAAACGTCGCCTCATGCAAATTGCTTACTTGAGCCACAATTTTCGATTTTAGGCTCAATAGGCAAATATGCTAAACAAATATGCCATAAAAAGGCGAAAGTTCAACCATACCTCTGGTGCGTTTCGTTGCGTCCATAAAGAAAATTAAACGCTGAAAGTGCATTCAAATATCTTTACCCGTTAAAGTGTGACGACTGGTTGAACATTTTTGGAGGTGACCTGACTTGACCTTGACTAGTTCGGCCCCGTGAATGACCCGACTTCAAAATTTCCACGCAAAATAACAACTTGATGTGGGAATAGGTATGCCGAATTTTGGCGGGCTGCCGTGCGCCGTTTTTATTTTTTTTACTATCCGCGGAAAACCTTAAGGGATGGAAAAAACACGCCTCCTCCTCTGAGACAGCGCGGGTTAACCCGCGCCGTCATTCCGGTCAGATCCTCCCACCCCGTCTCGGGGGGGGCGGTTGAAGATCCCCCTCTAAAATTAAAACTAAGCATCGCACGAAAACGAAAGAGGTGTCATCGGAAAGCGCTCGACGAGTAGGGTCTGGGTCCACCCCCCAAAATTTTTCCCCCAAAAGTGACGTCACCAAGGGGGCTAGATTTTCACGACTTACATTATGTTTTTTACTCTGGGGGGTTCATTTTGGGGGATATATGAAAGAAACAAAATGTATTTGGAATGAGAAAAGGACAACGAAATCGACCAGGGGTATAATTTTTTCCCCCCCCCCCAAGATAATTTTTTTTTGAAATTTCAAAATTTGGAATTTTCAAGTTGTCTTTAATTTTCCTTTTCCAATCTGTAGAGCAGACCGAGAAATGTTGTTTGAAGTCAACTTGCACTAATAAAAAATGCTTACTTTAGTCAGAATCCTGTGTTTGAACTGCAATATGGCAAATACGCAAAATTTATATGTAGTCAAAAACGAAACAAATGAAAAATTCAACTCGTACGTTTTGTTGCATCCGTAAAGATAAGCAAACGCTGAAAGTTTCATTAAAATATCTGTATCCGTTAAAGCGTGACGACTGCTTGAACTTTTTTGGAGGTGACCTCACTTGACCTCGACTAACTCGTTGACCCTAGATGACCTGACCTAAATTTTCTGAATAAGCATGTGAAATTGATGTGGGAAAAGGTATGCCAAATTTGGGCGCGCTGCCGCGCGCCGTTCGTCCGCTATCCGCGAAAAACCTGACGGGGGGGGCGGTTGAAGACCCCCCCCGAGACGGGACGGGTTAAGATGTAGACCCAAAGATGTTTCAAAACGTACTTCGCTTAAATCTGTATGTGGCGCACGAGGTGTTCCTACCCTCTGTTGCGCTAACGACCAATTGCAAAGTATGTCCATAACACCTGTCGCAGCTCCTAACCTCCAATCCTCAGCCCTGTCCTATTCCACAATACTGGTAAAAAATCGGCCTAACCGAAGCGCCAATTCGTTTCCACAAACGCGTGTGCCGGCCGCCGGCCGCCCGCCGCCAGCCGAGTCGGCGGAAGCCAACTCGGCAGCCTACCGACGACCGGCCCGTCGTGCCTTGCACCAGGCTGCAAGCATGAGTGGTGTCAAGTTGCAAACATGAGCGCGACGCGTCTGCACTGTAACTTTCGGCTTGCTCACACTTTGTCTACGTAGTACACACACACACACCTGCTGGACACACACGGTCACATATATGGTCAAAACCGAGGATGGCGAAAAAATCCGTCTGGAGACTGGTGAGCATCTGGCAATGCTTCAGACGAAGTTTGAAAACCGAGGACGTCAAAAATGTCCTCGCTATACACATCACGTCCTCGGTTGTCAGGTGTGCAAACAGAAAATGGCCTCGGTTTGCACGAAGTACAAGTGCACACACACACACACACACACACACACACACACACACACACACACACACACACACACACACACACACACACACACACACACACACACACACACACACACACATACACACACACACACACACACACACACACACACACACACACACACACACACACACACACACACACACACACACACACACACACACACACACACACACACACACACACACACACACACACACACACACACACACACACACACACACACACACACACACACACACACACACACACACACACACACACACACACACACACACACACACACACACACACACACACACACACACACACACACACACACACACACACACACACACACACACACACACACACACACACACACACACACACACACACACACACACACACACACACACACACACACACACACACACACACACACACACACACACACACACACACACACACACACACACACACACACACACACACACACACACACACACACACACACACACACACACACACACACACACACACACACACACACACACACACACACACACACACACACACACACACACACACACACACACACACACACACACACACACACACACACACACACACACACACACACACACACACACACACAGAGACACACACACACACACACACACACACACACACACACACACACACACACACACACACACACACACACACACACAGACACACACACACACACACACACACACACAGACACACACACACACAGACACACACACACACACATACACACACATACACACACACACACACACACACATACACATACACACACACACACACACACACACACAGACACAGACACAGACACAGACACAGACACACACACAGACACAGACACAGACACAGACACACACACAGACACAGACACAGACACAGACACAGACACACACACACACACACACACACACACACACACACACACACACACACACACACACACACACACACACACACACACACACACACACACACACACACACACCTCAGTGATACACGTCCTACGTAAAGTCCATCAGTCAACGATGCTCATCAGAATCGTTATGTCAGTGTATGACGAACCCACACACACAAGACATTTTGAGTAAATCGTTGAAATTTGCGCCAGCCCACCTAACAGACGCAGACACACAATATTATTTTACCGCTTTCTGAACAAGCACACAATGGCCGGCTAGCGCAAGGCGCAATCGTATCCACAACTGACGTGGTAAATTTTCACACACTGCGGTAAATTTTCACAGGCGGCTTGCCACTACACGAAAACCGTTTGAGTCTGTCATAAAATTGTTGCCAGATCATCAATACGATGTGGACGATGATGTAGACGTCAATGTCGGACGTCGAAAGACCTTTGCTTCATTGCTTGGACAACAGCACGTCTATATTTGATCAACAACACTATAAACAGCGACACGGAATAGCGATGGGCAACGATGTGGCGCCACCTGGCGGCCACAAGTCTTTAGCAGACGGAGATAAGCAGTGCTGCAATCCAGCCATATTTGTACTACCGTTACGTCGACGATTCATTGGGCGTACAGGAGCACCCACGCAGTACTTCCAGGCCATCAGGACTAAAAAAAAATGGTTTCGTGGTTGTCGTCCAAATCCGGAATAGGCTTGGTGGTTGTCACCTTTTGTGCAAACGATAACATTATGCTACATGGCCAGGGGTTCCCAACCTGGGGTAATGCGCTGGCTTGTGGAGGGGTGGGGGTGGGGTTATAGCGGGGTTTCGTCAAACCTCGAGTATGGAGAGTACTGTGTACATTTGCCAAAAAACCTGTGCACATATATCAGCAGGAAATACTACATGTTCTCAACCTTGAAAATGAACTTTGGTTATGAGGCATTCTGAATTTGGTACGGGGTAATCACGCGGTTGGCCTAACCCAAAGGGGGTAATGATAGCTCGAAAAGGTTGTGATTTCCTGGACCTATAACAAATTGCGTCGATTACCTTTATACAGAATATCTTGCCGCCAATTTCCTTTTCGGCAATTCGGCGTCGTCAATGCACCCATGGTTTGCAACACTGTCAATGCACCCATGGTTTGTGAGCCTTAATAATGCAAGGGCTTAGAAGTGTCGTGAATTTAAGCCGGCTTAAATAATAAGCCAGTTTAAACTGGCTTAAATTAATAAAAGCCACTGGCTGGCATAAATTCAATTTAAGCCAGCTTTTTCCATCCCTAAATATAGGTAGGTAGGTACCTACTTACATATAGGGATGACAAATTTAAGGCACCTGGTGGTTTAAACCAGTTTAAACCAGCCGGCATAAATTAATTTAAGCCATCCTGGCTAAAATTATGTTTCGGATATGGCTTGAGTGCAGTGACAAACAAAAGTTAGGGAAGCATCAATTATTCCAAAATGTGCTGCACTCCATTTTATTTATAAACAAACACTCCCTAGAATTTCCCAAAACTCTAGCTGGGTTCTAGGTATGCACTCCACAAGTCAGATTTTTGCCCATTGGGTACCTAGCCATTGTATAGCTAGGTACCTATTTTATGTTACCTTAAAAGTAAATACATGAGCCAGACCAATTTGTGATGTTTTTGATATAGCTTTCCCATTGTCTTACTGATAATAGTATATGTAGGTAGGCACCTACCTACCCATATTCATAGATAACAGTGAGCAATCTGTTTGCTTATTGTTTGCTACAGTAAGCAATCTGTCTACCTATTGCACATTTTGCACACATTGTCAACTATTGCACACCTTTCATGACATTGTATGGTAGCACATTATTTCCTGTTAGCACTAACACTTGTGGAAGTGGAGCATTAGATCCATTAGATGAGCATTAGATGAGCTTCAAAGCATTAGATGATAGATGAATCAACCTAATGTCCATACTTTGGGTCAGAAACTGTCACTAATCATCTGGTCATGCACAGTAGGTCTTCATTGTACTCTCTCTAGGTATGGTATTTTACATTTGTATTGTGCTGAAGACCAACACTGTCAATGCACCCATGGTTTGTGAGCCTTATAAGTGTGGGACTTAGAAGTGTCGTGAATTTAAACTGGCCTTAACACGCGCCCTGGAGGGGGGGGGGGGCGGGCGAAATCCGCCCACCCCTCCGGTTTTTCGTAGATACCTCCAGATTTTACCGGCTGATATACGCCATTGTTTGTGTACCTGCCAATAAATGACCGGCGCGTTGTTTGAAGTAAGTAAAATTAAAATCGACCGAAAATTTTTCGAGTTAAGGGTCGCTAAAGTCAAAACAAATTCCAGCGCCAGATCACAAATATCATCGCTGATGCGCTTCCGGTATACTAGCAAAAAGGAAGTGTTCTTGGCAAAACTAGCGACTTGTTTGATGTACATTGTCATGCTACATTGTTCCAGAGTCATGTCAAGTCACCGAGGTCAAGTCAGGTCAAGTTCATAACAGGTTAACACACGCTCTAGAGGGGGTATGGCGAAATCCCCCAATCCTTCCGACTTTTCTCACATAACTCCATATTGTACCGGCAGATATACGCCAAATTTATCGCGTACCAGCTTAGAAATGACCGGCGCATTGTTTAAAGCAAGAAAAGTGGACATCGGCCGAGAGGTTTTCAAGTTATGGGCCGTTAAAGTAAAAACAATTCACAGCGCCAGACCACAAAAATCGGCGCTGATGCGCCTCCCGTATATTGGCAATAGGGAAGTGTTCTTGTCAACACTAGCGACTTGTTTGATGTATATTGTTATGCTATATAATTTAAAAGTCATGTTAGGTCGCCGAGGTCAAGTCAGGTCAAGTTCATGAGAGGCTAATGGAGGCAAACTTGGTCAACTGCAATGTGTCATAAATGCAAATGACTGTCATGCGATTGATGTCACTTTACATGTTACTCCCTATACATCCCGAAATCTACTGTTTGTCATTGTGTGCCTAAGCATTTCCATCCTTTATTCATGCATTTAACTCCTTTATTTGCGTAGCCGATTGTGCCGAGCCGCCCAACGGAGCAGTCGGGATGGGAGCCCGGTTCCGGTAACTGGAGCAGGTAATGACCTAATAAAGTGCTCCTATATAGGTGACCTGAGGTCAAATGGCGGATCTGACATCTGCATTGCATTATTAGTAATGTCCAAAACAACATTAATGCCAATTTTGGAGCATTTAAACACAACCACAGTGATCCATAACAATGACAAGCCAAGCCACGTAAAACCAGAAATGTTGCCATTTTGACCTCATTTGACCTTGAAGATATTGACCTAAGGTCATGCACTTTTCACACAATAAAGGTCACTATCGTGCCCATTCACCCTGTGAATTTCGTTGCTCTAGCCTTCATAGGAGCTGAGATCTTAGGGGGGGCGGAATCCGCCCCCCCCCCCTCTCCAGGACGCGTTATTTTCAGAGGCCCTCCAGGGCGCGTGTTAAATAATAAAAGCCAGTTTAAACCGGCTTAAATTAATAAAAACCACTGGCTGCCATACATTGAATATAAGCCAGCTTTTTCCCATCCTTACCTACATATACATACGATTATCAGTAAGACAATGGGAAAACTATGCCCAAAACAGCACAAATTGCTGTGGCTCAAATAGTCACTTTTCAGTTAACATAAAATAGGTACCTAGCTATCAAATGGCTATGAACAGTCTGTCTAATATGTATCTTGCTACATATTATCTGCAGAATATTGCTGCAGAAAGACTGAGACGAGCATGTGAAGTGGTCAGAAAAATGGCAAATGAAATTTAATTTTGATAAGTGCAAAATCATGCATGTAGGTAGGTAGCATATCAAGGCTCCATACTTGACGGTTGGGCAAGTACTATCTGTGACTCAGCAGGAGAAGGAATTAGGTGTTATTTTGAACACAAAATTGGGGGCATCAGAACAGACCAAAGAAGCCAGGAAGAAGGCACTAAGAATGCTTGGGGCAATAAATAGGAATGTATCATACAAAAGTGAGGAAGTAATCAGGAAGCTTTATTGTGCATATGCTAGGCCACAGCTGGAATATTGGGTCCAAGCTTGGTCCCCTAGTTATGAAAAATATTGTTGGCTTTTAGAGAGAGTACAAATGAAGGCAACAAAAATGGTGAATGGTATGGGCAACCTAGCATATGAGGAAAGATTGAAGAAATTGAATATGTTTTCACTTAGATATAGAAGGCTGAGAGGAGACCTCAAGGCCTTTCAATTTGTACATGGTCAGGAACAGGGTTATCTCAGGGAACTGCTTTAATTTAACAGAAATGATGGAATTAGAGGTCATAAATTCAAAATTAAAGTTAACCACAGCAGAACAAGGTTAAGGCAAACTTTCTTCACCAACAGGGTAGTAGAACACTGGAACCAGCTGCCAGAAACCATTGTCAGTAGCAACACACTGAACATCTTTAAGAACAGCATAGACAATCATTACAAGAATAGTGGGCTTGTTTTTCTGTATTTCAGGGATAGTTGATCAACACATTTGGTGGACAACTGGTTCAGTGTACAGAGTGCAACCAAGAAGGGCCCTTGTGGCTCATAGTTGCACTGATCTTTTATGTCTTTGTCTTTTATCTCCCTCAATGACAGTAGTTGGATGTCAAAATCCTGGTATTTACAAAGACCATTTCTAACTACCAGCATCCAGGGGGCTACATGTTAAACCAACTGTACCTAATGGGTAAACATCTGGCTTGTGGAGTGCATACCCAGAACCCAGACAGAGTTTTGTGGAATTTTAGGGAGTATTTTTTTTCAAATAAAATGGAGTGTAGCACATTTTGGAATTATAATTGATGCTTCCCTAACTAATGTCCATCACTGCCCTCCAGCCATACCAGAAATATAAGTTAAGCCAGAGTGGCTTAAATTAATTTAGTCCAGCCAGTTTAAACCATGGTTTAAACCACCAGGTGGCTAAAATTCACCATCCCTATATTGTATGCATTGCCACCAACTGCAGTGCAATGCCTGCTGAGTAGGTACCTACACACCAAAATATTTTTTCTAATTACATTTAGGTGACTATATTTTACTCAAATGTAATCCATATACCAATATTTTCACCTGAGCTTGATGGTTGATGATCCAGTGCTCGCTTGCAAGTCCAGTCAAATCGCCTGCCAGCGCCAAAATGGCTATCTTGCAGTACTCTTAACACTGGTAGACCTGGGTGCTTTACTTTTGAATGTCTGTAAATGCTTTGTGCAGCACCTTTCCAATCGCAATGTCCACATCTACAGGATGACCTTACCAACTTTGTCACCCTTACGCTCTGGCCCCGAATAGAGTCGGTTTCTGGAGTCTGTTTAAGACCGAACCACTTCATTTGGTGTCATATAGGTCAGAAAATGAAGAAAAAAATCGTTTGATTAACACTCCAGATAATTCGAACTTGGCAGTTTTATCTTGCCGCACTCATCCACCACTCA
Organism: Imbricaverruca yamaguchii; assembly: GCA_034440575.1. Taxonomy (NCBI): domain Eukaryota; kingdom Metazoa; phylum Arthropoda; class Thecostraca; family Neoverrucidae; genus Imbricaverruca; species Imbricaverruca yamaguchii. The sequence continues at coordinate 3,102,177 of JAOTOL010001628.1, forward strand.
TCAATTATAAAGAACCGTGATCAATTCCCTATTTCACTCTTCGACGCACATCGTCGCGTTTAGAATGGAAACGGACGGATTTGAAAGCGAGGAATGCGCGTAAAAGAATGATATTCTTCTAGATTCTTTCCAACGATTTTAATGAAATAAAAAATATTATCGTACATCCTCCAGGAAAAAAGGTTTCAAATTAAAATTGTTTTAAAAAATCAGCTCATGTGATAAATTATTCATTACTTAACGTAGGTCTAGTGTTGTTTTAGTACCCGTGGTCTAGTCGATTGCCTCCAAAGCCGCTGAGTATACCATAGTTGGGTACTTCCGTACCGCTGCCATCGAGCATAAAGTGATACCGGGCGAGTTCGACAACCACCGGCGACCAGAAGGCATGCCATTGGCTCTGTGCTAAACGGGAGACAATTCTATCGTCGGCGGTCGTCTGAACGATGGAATGGTTGTCTCGACGATACTTTGTTGCCGTGGAGTCATTTTTTTACCGCTGAGCGTACTAGATACTAGATACTAGAAACCCAAAAGCGTACGATGGGAATGAAGAAATGGTAGCGTGGCGGTGGGTGGTAGAGGTCTGCACGGTTAACATTTCTAGAGGTCTGAACGGATAACATTGCCAGTCCCGGTCCAATCCGATTCTTTTCAATCCTGCCTACCTTGACACGGATATCGTGACGTAGTCAATTTTATGTATAGCAGGTACCATTTATATGATTTGACATATAATATTTATAATTATATGGAAATGTGGTCGCCAAAAGTCCCCGTTCGTGGTTGTCGTCCACGACGACAGAACGATACGATTTTTTAGCCCTGCAGGCCATATATCTCGCTTCAATAACCTGCGCAACACTGTTGAGGTCACCTTTGGTGTCACAGCAAGAGAACCCTTTTCTATCTATCCCATTTCTATTTTCTACCTTTTCTCACTTTTATTCCTTTCCCCTATCTCACTTCTGGATCACTCTAGCAAATGATGGGAGATATACGACCAAACTTTACATAAAACCGAATTATTCCGGCCATTCACTCGTCAGCGCATCCGACTGTCATAGCCGAAGTGACCAAGAAATGATCTATTCGATCAGAATATCGAAAGGCGACCCAACCCGGCTATCGTCAGACGAGGCTGTCGTCAGACGAGGCTGTCGTCAGACGAGGCTATCGTCAGACGAGGCTGTCGTCAGACTAGGCTGTCGTCAGACGAGGCTGTCGTCAGACGAGGCTGTCGTCAGACGAGGCTGTCGTCAGACGAGGCTGTCGTCAGACGAGGCTGTCGTCAGACGAGGCTGTCGTCAGACGAGGCTGTCGTCAGACGAGGCTGTCGTCAGACGAGGCTGTCGTCAGACGAGGCTGTCGTCAGACGAGGCTGCCACCACAGGGTTAACGGAACAGATCGATCGGCTTCTCGGAAAGAACGGATGCCCGTCTGGCCCCCTATAAATGAAGCGAGAGGATCTCCGGCTAACCAATCGATCGCACAACCATTGAAAACCGAAGAAATCAGCACGTGTGACCCGAACAATTCAAGGAAAATAAATATATCTTTCACAGTCATACCGAAACGAAAAACGCATAACAAAAATAACCTTACTCACCCGTGGGAACCTGGCGTGGCTCCGCATGCTCAGCCAGAGTGGCTGGCAAGTGCCACCTATCTGGGTTGATTTTCGTGACAAGCTGCAATATTCGCACTTATGGCGGCCAGTAGATCAACCACATTGGCGAGGCAGCTTGTCTCTTTCGTCTGCTGTTTAATGAACACTTGCGAGGTGCAAGAAACACACATCGGACATACCTAGGGAGACCATCTTAGAGCGGTAGCACTACAACTTGTCACCATACCCCCTTGCTTAAGAAATTATTAAAATATGCAATGACCATTCTGCGCGTAAAAGTACCTAGTCTAAGCACATTCACAAGTTCAGACCTAAGTCAAATAACAACTTCTCATCCTGACCTTCTGTCAGGTGAACGAGTACATCGCCGTGTTAGAATTTGTTTTGATAGCTTTTGCTTTTCATAGTGGTGTTCTTGTGTAGCCTTCAAGTGCGTACGTATATGCACTGGACATTTTTCAACGTTTTGTGTGATTTCACTTCTTTGAATGCATTTGCTCATGGGTTGCACCCGAAATATAGCACAATTGATCAAAGTGTTGCATCATGGGAAGGCACCCAATACGAATTGAATATTACGCTTTGAAAAATCGATTTGTTGTTGGGGAGGCTTTACATAGTCAGAGTACATGTTAAGTACAAACTTGCCGGATCGACCCTGAGCCCAAGTCCCGACCGGGACATTCCAGTTCCGTAGCACAATGTTGACCGGGAGCTTAACTTACGCACATACTGGCAGTCGTGTACGGCCGCCTGGTGGCCGTCCCCTCCACCTCGCCTAGTTACAGATTTGCCATCACAGCAGAAGGCGTTAACAGCGAGCAAGTGGAGCTACTCGAGCCGTTGTGCCAACACGGGGAAACCTTCGCAGACCAGTGCTCTAAAGACCGAGCGAACCGGCGACTCAGTGCATTGCAAACATGACACACATATAACAAACATTAAGCGATTTAACGGTCCATACTTAGCACAGTTCGAGAAACATCCTCAGGTTAGGCTGGAATGCAGCCAGCATCTGCGGACGTGCAAGCAATGTTTTACCTAGCTCTCATGTTCTTGAAGTTCTTGATGCGTTGCAGATCATCTGACACACAAAAGCACAGCCTCTGAAACTAGAGCTTAACTGCAAGTTTATCAACATACGTGTGTGGGTGTTCACGGGTTCTGAGTTCTGAAGGCCCCGCTAAGAGCAAATTCAACATTACGAGTATAATGTTGAATTATGCCGACAATTATGTGCATCACACATATGCCAATATATCAAGTAAATGGTGCTAATTAAGTTGGGGTAAATGCTTCTTTCGGAATGATGAGACGTGGCATTGATGGGGTTGTCGGTGTCCTTATTCTCGTCCAATAGTATCACTCTTTTATAGGTTTATTTGCTTAACTCGCATTAGTTTCTGTGGGTCTTATTGAACCTAGCCAATGCATGGCATTAAGACCAAAAATGCGTTGAAAACACCCAAGTTCAACAAGGGTTATCCACTGGCGCTGTAAAGAATGCCAGGATTTCTGGACCACCAGGCTGTCTGGAAGTCTTGTACATACACTTCACTCACCCAATTGTGGTCTATAAAGTGTATATATAAAGTGTATAAAGTGTATCATATGTGTGATGCACATTCGTATTCCTGCGACAGCCGTGAATAAGCCCGCAGGGATGCCGTGAATAAGCCCGGGAAACTTCAATTTCGCCAGAGACGACATCAATGCCATCTGTCTGATACCACTGGCTTTACACCGACCCGGGGCCGCCCCGAGTCCCGAGGGTGTCGCCGGCGCGGCGGGGCGGCGGCGGTCGCCGCGCCCCGGACCGTCAGGCGTGCGTCCCCCCATCGGCCGGGTCACACCGGCAACAAAGACCCAATCATCGACCAATTAATGACCCGTAACATAATCGATCAGCGGTGGCGAAATTGGACTCTCCGCGGTGCTTCAGCCAATGCATTGCGCGGCAAATAGAGCTGTTTTGCCGGCGCCCAGCGTCGGGCCAGGGGAGCCGTTTTCAGACCGTTTAGTCGTTAACCGCAGGGGTCGCGGCCCACGTATTCAGCAGCCGGCCCGTTCTCCACGGCACGTTCAGCCCGAATTCCATTCACGGGCGGCTCAGGCGCGACTAGTTGAATAAGCGAATCTGTTTGACAATGCGGGCGGGGCCGAGCGACCGACGGACCGGGCTCGGACGGAGGGGTGGACGGAGGGGTTCAGATGGACACGCGATTCGTCAGCTGGCGTATTCTGCCGGGTGACGTCATGAAAAACTACATCTACTTAATGGTGGGTGTTAGTTTCGCTCATTGTGAACACGAGCACTGCGGAGTTACGCGACAGACACAAGCGTCCATTATTGATAGAAGGCGTTGGTGGAGACCCTCGGTTTGAAAGCGTTGACGACATTTAAATGGCACACCTATTCGAAACCCACATAAAACTATTCCAAAAAGAACACAACCGAGGACATAACCACTGATCAATCTCGACAGCACACGCCTTCTCCATTGTCTTCATAGTCCAAGCGCCTTCTGAACGGCTCCAGCGCTCAAAATTCGCTCCGCTCGGACCATCACTCGCAAGAAACCCTCGAGGGAATGCAAATTTTAGATCACCACGGACGGCTTCGACAACTTTTTTCCATCAATTCCGGCGGCGGCGGCGGCGGCGCGCCGCTACAATGAGCGCAGATTGCTCGTTCGTCACCGCCATCCGATGCGTCCCGCGGTGATTGAATCGCTCTCGGAGCCACCAAACGACGCCGACGCCCGGGTAATGAATTAGCTGCCCTCCTGCTCTGACGGCGTGTGCGACAGTGGTGTACGCATCACGTGTAAACAGAGGGCAGCATGTCGCCAGGCTGAGTGTGCAGGCGGTCGCCGAGTGTCCGGCGGGACGTGGGTGGTGGTCCTGATGGTCCTGGTAGTCCTGGTGGTCCTGGTGGTCCTGGTGGTCCTGACAATTTCTGGGCCTGTCATCCCAATAACCGCCGGTGTAGCCGCACGGAAGGCATCTCAGCACCCACTCGAATACAAACACAGGCCGGAATAGCTGTCGCTGCTCCATTTTCTGAAGCAAGGCTACACTAGCAATACGAAAAAAAGAGGGAAACATGGTGTGAATTGGTTCAAAATCTGAGTATTCTGAGAAAATATTTGTATCCTGGACTATCTATCGGGTGTGAAAAAGATCGAGGGTAGTAGCAATACCACACAGCGGTGTTCTGGAACCAAAAAAAAATCCTAGAAACCAACCAATTCCACAAGCTTGCTGTGACTTAGTCGAAAAGAGATTTGACTTCGTGAATTGATATTTTGTAGTGAGATTGCATGTAAGGTGGCACTGGTATTAGCCCCAGGATGCCGGCAGATGAGTCATCCAGTGCGGCGACTCGTGACCTGATCCGGACGGCCGGATACGTGGCGTAGTGTGGGCGTGTGCGGCTATTTCGGCTTTTTTGTGTTGCGATGCCGGGGTCCGGGAGTGAGGACTCTGTTACTGCAGTGCGAGTGGCGGACGAGTCGCCGGCCGGTCAGAAGTTTGACCCGTACCTGATCGACACCTTCGACGGAACCGACGACGTCGTGGGCTGGTACATGCAAGCAGTCCTGCTGTGCGAGTACCGGGGCGCGTCGCCTGCGGATGTGCTGCCGATGCGCCTGAAAGACGGCGCGTTCGCCATCTGGGAGCAGCTACCCCCGGAGGACCGCCGGTCGCTCGACCGGGTCTGGGACGCGCTGTTCATGGCGCTCGGGATGGACGCCTGCGAGGCACACGCGGCGTTCACGACGCTCCGACTCCAGGACAACGAAAGCGTCGATGTGTTCCTGATGAGCCTGCAGAAGTACGCCGCTCTGTTCGGTGACGTGTCGGACCAGCAGATGGCGGCCGCGCTCGTGAACGGGTTGACCGCGGCCGTTACCGCTGTCGTGCTGGCGGGAGCCCGGTCAGGAGAAGCGGATCTGCTCAACACGCTGTCACGCGCACGCACGGCGTTGAAGGCGGAGAGGCGTCGCGCGACCGAGGATGCCGCGATCGTCGCTGCTATCGCTGCGTCGGCCGCGGTCGGTGCCGCCGCTGCACGACGTCTGACCCCGGCCCTGCGGCGGCGCTGTTGGACTTGCGGAGTCGTCGGTTATTTCGCGGTCGCCTGCCCGCGACGAGTGGGAAACTCCACCGGGGGGGCGCCAGCGCAAGCGCCGTCTCCGGAGGTGTGAGCGCGCTCCTGGTGGTGGAAATGTCTGTGGATGGCGTGGCACGTCGGGCACTGATAGACACGGGATGTACCGATGTGCTCATCTACGTCGGGTGCTGCTCGACGTGGGAGCCGCGGTCGGTGCTGCTACGCGCCGTTAATGAGGGGACGCTGAGGTGCGTCGGCGTCACGCGTGTGGTGGTGGCCTACCAGGGCAAGCTGGTTACGCTCGCGGCCCTGGTGGTGCCGGACAGACCTCTGGGCGTGGACATGATTATGGGTATGACCGGGGCGACGGTCCTGGGAGGCGTCGTAGTGCGGGCCGCGTCAGACGTGGGGGTCTGCATGGCGGCGGCGGCGGCACGGAGCGTGCAGGTGGATGCCGCGATGGTCGGGGCGGTGGCACAGGATGTGCAGGTGGATGCCGCGGACATCGTGGCGCGCTTTGATGCGCGGGCTGCGGCCTGAACGGTGGCCTGGAAGTGGGCGACGGGCGTCGGACCGGCACGCCTGCGGAACCGGGAGCCGGACCGCGCAGTACACGGTGCCGGCGGCAGCGCGCGCGGCGCACGATGCCGAGCTCGACTTATGGGTTGCTGAGGGCTGGCTGCAGCAATACAACGAGGGGACGGATGGGCCAGCGCGCGGCCTGATACCGTTGATGGCGGTCCAACAGCCGAACAAGGGCAAGGTGCGCCCCGTTCTGGACTACCGCGAGTTGAACGGTCACATCCTTGCGCACACCGCCGACGCGGACGTCTGTGTCGACCAGCTGCGATGCTGGCGACGACACGGCGCCCGTGTCGCGGTCGTTGATCTGCGCAGGGCGTACCTGCAGCTCCGGCTGGACAGACGGCTGTGGCCGTATCCGACGGTCGAGGTTCGCGCACGGCGGTACTGTCTAACACGGATCGGCTTCGGGCCCAATGTCGCCCCGTTCGTGATGAGGGCCGTCGTGAAAGCTGTGCTGCTCCGCGACCGGGACGTGTCCCGCGGCGTGTTGCCATACGTAGATGATCTGCTAGTGGACGTGGATTGGAGTTTAGGGGCGCGTCGACATATGTTGGTGGATGAGAGCGTCGTCAGTGCAGACTACGTAGTGGCGCATTTCGCGAGGTACGGCCTGGCGTGCAAGCCACCGGAGCGTGCGGCTGCCGGGACGCGCCTTCTCGGGCTCCGCGTGAGCCCAAATCAAGAGGGCGCGCTCCACTGGCGGCGCGACAATCCGGTGGCGGCCCCGCTGGCGGTGCTCACTCGTCGGGCAGTGTTCGCCTGGTGCGGCCGACTGGTGTCGCATGTGCCCGTGGCCAGTTTACCGTGACGCCTTGTCGTGTCATATGCGCCATCAATGTCGAAAAATATTGCAGCTGTGTGCTGGCGCTTCATAAACCCAGAGCGCAAGATCGAGTCAAGTGTTAAAATATGGTCAAGTGTACTACGGTATTTTCTGAAGAACCTCTGTATCATAGTAAGAAAATTATTATGTTCTAAGAACCACATCAATCGGACATTAACCATTTTCTCAACCAGTTTGCATAGCGAGCAGGTAAGCGAGATGGGGCGGTAGTGCAGTGGATCCTACCTATATTTATTTGGTTTCCGTATAGGCACAATTGCCTCCCGCCACGAAGATGGAAAAGTGGCTGATGTCCACATTTCATTGATAGCTTCCAAGAGTATTTCTATAGCAGTGGCTGATATATGTTTGATTACATCATTATGGAGTGTGTCCGGGCCCTCTGCCACACCCTTGAGTGTGCCAATTGCTGCAGTTAACTCAGACTCCGAGAATGGTATGTTGTACTCAAGGGTGTCCGTAGTGGAGCAATCAAGAGAGCATTCCTCGCACCGAACCTTATGTTTTAGAAATCGTACGTTGGTAGTACTTTCCGAGCGTGCGGACAACGCACATCCTATTTTGTCGGCCACTTCTACTGGGTCAATGATATCCTGTCCGGCCATGTGCAAGCAGTGGCGTCGCCACGAAATTCTTCCAGGGGGGCAAGATCAAAATGGGGCCTCCTGCTCCCCAAAAATGTGCCTCCATTGTGTTAGGGCCTCCTATTGTTTTTAGGCCCTTAGTATGGTTCGGGAATGGGAAACATGATTTCATATTAATGTACTGTTTGTTCTTGGCATGGTGTATTATTTACTCAACACGCAAAAGCAATAATTTTTTTTCGCTGAAAACTGAGACATACCAAGGTATAAATAAGTAATATGGGGATAAATACCTAAGTGTCGAAACCCACCAACGACTCAATGCTTTTTCGAACAGAAGAATCATCCCGCTGACCTCTAGATTACAGCGAGGCTGATGCTAAGCATATCTTTCAGATATCTCCCATTGATCAACCCACCGTTATGTCCTCCAAGAATAACTGAATATAGCTAGATTCATCACTACTGTTATTTATTACCACCAGCGTGATGCCCTAAGCAAAGCTTAAGCAATCATTGCTCAGTCCTAGGACGATAATTTCGCGAAGGTGACAAGAAGTGGGTTATATTGGTTTTCTGATCAGAATCTTAGGAATTTGCGATTTTTTCTAACATTTGGTGCTGGGTGCAAGACACCTGTCAAACAAGTTAAAATAACAAATTCTTCGCGAATGAATTCACGCGCCTGGGATTTCGACCACAATTTTGTTAAAGGGGACCTATCGAAATAAAATGATTAGTGATCAACTAGATTCTCTTGTGGAGGGGACTAATCTACCAATATCCTTCATGATTCGTCGGATTTCAACCCTAACTCCCCCACCCAATTCTACGGCTTTATGTTGGTATCCCTTGATAAATCAACTCACACTGCTGAAATTACACCCATACCACAACAACCGGATCGGCATCAGTAAATGTCAAGCTGGAGCCTTCCAAAAAGGAGGGATTCCCAAAAAACGTCAATGTCGGGGTCGGTAAAATGACTCTGGAGCACAGAACATATTGCCAGATGCTTTCACAAATTGTGTACGACGCCGAAAAAATACCGAATCTCGAAATATCGAGATGGGATACAAATACCTGGCGCCAGGGTCTCGAATTGTCGGGTCGGAATTCGGACATTTGAGAGAAGAAGAAAAAAAACAGAAAAGATCCACAAAAATAGCATTGAGCCCAGAAAACTGGCGTTGGATAACCGGAACCATGCGCCTGGGGCGATAAGTCAGGCTGGGACACAGAAGAATCGCACCAAAGCCCCAAAACCGAACGCCCACAAATGTGCGTTAAAAATCCGAAGTAAACAGCGGGACCCAAAGAGCACACCGGGGGCCTAAAATAAAACTGACGCTCTAAAGCACACCATCCATTCCAAAAAACGACAGGGCCTCAAAGCATGCGTTGCAGCCCACAATAAACATACATGGAGCTCTAAAAAAATACACTGGAAGCTCTCAAGGCACGCATGGACCACGCTAACTTGATGCACTTTCGAAAACGCCCTGACACGTAAAAATATCTTCGGTGCATAAAAAGCAACAAAACCATAAAACGAGCAGGAGAAAATGTAGTAAACCCTTAACTTGAATTTAAATTATATTACCCGTCACTTTGAAATATACAACTTCCAAATTTCAGGCATTCCAGTTCATATCACCCGGCCGCCACGACGCCAACGTCCGTGCACTTGCCCACTCATCTTGCACATTCGGCGCATTCGCCACACTTCGTGCGATGCTACGGTTTCTGCTTGGCCTTCTGTCTTTTGGTCATTACTGCTACATGATAGACTTGCGCTATATTTGACGTGCTGGAATGCTTAGTATGGGCGTTCGCTGCGAAAAGTCGAGTAATTAAATCCGATCATTAATTCCTCCCTCCCACGTTTCCTGGTAGTAATGAAATCCAGATTCCGCTCAGCTTTGATGCACCTGATATCTTTGCTGCTATCCTCCCAGAATGGCTCTAGAACCGAGACCCTTCCTCAGTGTTCTTTGTTAAACCCTCTGCGTCTTTCTGAGCTGCGGCCTAATACATTTTTGAAACACCTCTTCGTTTTAGTGTGTTGCTTTTTGGCACCGATGATTTTTTCACGTGTCGACGTTTTCGAAGATCCCGATGTCTTCATTTAACGCCGGGTGCTTTTGCTCGTTGTGGAACCATGTTGCTGTTTGCGGCCCCAGTCTCTTTTTCAGGCTTTGGTGCGTCCTTATGACCTCTGTGTGCCTTAAGAGCTTCTTGGGTATTGTTTTTAGAGGTCCAGGTATATTTATTTATGGCTGCAACGCATGTGCCAAGGCCCAGTCGCTTTTTGGGAGACTATGTGCGTTTTGGAGGACCACTTGTATTGTCGGCCCCCATTGTGCTCTTAGGTTCCTGTTGTGTTTATTTGGGGCTTCAGACGCACATTTGTGGTGCTCCAGTAAGATTTTGTGGCTTCGGTGCGGTGCTTCTTAGTCCAAGCGCGATTTATTGCGCCCAGGCGCGTGGTTCCGGGGACCCAACGCCAGTTTTCAGGGCTCATTGCGATTTTTGTGGATTTCTAAAAAATCCGAACCCCGGCCTTATTTTTCGACTCCATGGCGCCACGCTTTTTCATCTCACCTCGATTTTTCAAAATACGGTATTTTTTTCAGTGCCATACGCAATTTGTGAAGGCATCTGGTAGCATGTTCGGTGCTCCAGAGCCATTTTCTTGAACCGGACATTTATTTTGTTGAATCCATTCTTATTTTGGAAGGCTCCAGCTTGATTTTTAAGGGCGCAAAATGACCTCAGTAGTCCACGCGCCCTTAAGCCCAAATAATCAATCAACCAGCTTGATTTTTTTTCGGATGCCGATCCTGTTTTTCTGGTCACGCTGTTCTTACGTGTGGGCCTAGAGTCAAATTTTGTGAGCTTCGACGGGACTACCGATGAGAATTATGGAAGCGCGATACTTTGAGGGACAGATTCGAGTTTGTGGGAAGCGTTGTACTTAGCTGTTACCCAACGTGATTTTGGCGGTTCCTATTGCAAGATTTCGAGCCTCGGAACGAGTTTTCAGGGTACTTATTTGGAGACCCCTGCACGAATTCTGGTGAACCGACCCGAATTTTGGTGGCCCCAGCGCGAGTTTTGGAGCCCCGGCACGATTCTTGGGAACTTATGCCTCTCAGGATAGAGGGGGCATTTTCCCTTTGATATGCTACAGCGGCCACTGAAGGAGTATGTTTTTGTCCCAGTGGCATTCCGGTGAAGAATTGTTTTTTGGAGCAGCTGCAACTTTTGGGGCCCGATGCGCCCTTCTGGGCCTTTAGGGTGATTTTCAATGGCTGCGACGCGATTTTTTATATAGTCCAATGTGATCTTTTGGGCCCCGACGTCATTTGCTTGGATCCCTAGCGCGAGCTTTGGCTGCCTCGACACTCTTTTGGGGGTCTTTTAGGTTTTTTGGTGTGGTTGTTGGGCCCCAGAGTTGGATTGTGTTTGTGTTTTTTTATGCGATTTTGTGCGTGTTTTTCAGAGTTGGACTCATGTCCGGAGTGTTTTTCGTTGCTCCGGCGTCACTTGTTTTGGACCCAATGAGACTGTTGTGGAATGGTACGACTTGTCGTTCCCCTAGATTGATATTCATGGTCCGGTCGTACATTTTTGGTACACCCAGGCTCAGTGTGATTCTTAGGGGCCCGGCCGATTTTTTTGGGTCCATATCGTATTCTTGAAATACCCCGGGAAAACTTCTTCCATTTCTTAGGGGTTTCATGCAAATTATAGGCCTCATCTCGCGCCATAAGTATCTCGCCCCATTTCCTGGTGCCTCTACCGGTTTTCAACATCTTATGCCCTACCCTCCTCCGTATTCAATGTCCTCCTCTCGTCTTGAAGGGTCCTCTCTTATATCCTGGGGCCCTTTACCATGACATGGGGCTTCCTCGCATGTCCCAGGGGCATTATCTGCCAAATTAGGAGCTTCCTGCCACACCTCGTGGGCCTCCTCCTTTATCCTGGCAAAGCCTTACCAGTCTTGAGGGAATCTTCAATTTTGAAACCTCACACCCCTGCATACCTGTTACCACTCCCATCTTAAGGGCCTCCTCTCATTTTCTTGGAAATCTTTCCGGTCTTCGGGCCCTCATTCAGTCCTGGAGACGTACTCCTTTTGGGGGACTCCTCGAGTCCGGCAGGGCCCTCATTTCTCTTCTAGAGTCCTTTCTGTCAAATTAGGGGCCTCCTCTTACGTCTTGGGGACCTCTTGCTCTGCATTTTGGTTCGAACTTCGCCCATCTTAAGGGTGGTATCTTAACTCTTGGCGGACTCCTCTTCTCTCCCAGGTTCCTCATCTTCCAAATTATACACAACCTTTCCTATCTCAGTGGTCTTGTTATTTCTCGTGGACCTTTTTGGCCATCTGCGAGCCTTCTTTTCCGCCTGGGAGCTATCTCTCTTATCCAATGGCCTTTTTCTCCAATTTTACGGCCCCATCGTCCATCATGGGGTCTTATTTCCAATCTTGTGTCGTCCTCTTCCGAATTAGGTGCCTCCTGCTATGTCTCTGTATCATTCTTTTCTATCTTGGTGGAACCTTACTCGTTTTGGTGCCTATTTTTGCGTCTCCGAAACCTCATCTCATATTCACTGAGTTTTTTCCGTCTTAGGGCCTCCTCTCATTTTATGGGGCCTCCCTTTCCGTATTGAGGCTTCCTTCGTAATTCTGGGTGCCTCCGTGCCAATTTTTGGCAATCTTTTGATTTCTGGGGCCTCCTACCCTCCCCTAGGTGACTCATTTTTAAAATTATGGGACTCCTTTCACGTCTTGGAGGCCTCTTCATGTTTGGAGCCTCATTGTCTGTGTTTGAAGCATCATTATCCTCTTAGCAGGTTGCTTGTGCGTCCTAGCCCTAAATCTTGTCTTCTAGGGTACTCATTCTCTAAAATGTGAGCCTCATCTGGCTGGTCTCAGTGGCCCTCTCTCATTCCTAGGGAACCTTCTGACCCATCTTGGGGCCCCCTCTTGCGTCCGGATAAATATCACTTCTCATAATTTTCTATTGTAGGTTCCTTTTCTTTCATCTTTTGGGCCTCGTTTTCCAAATTAAGAATATCTTGTCACCCATCGGAAGCCTTCTCGTGTAACCCTGGGTGCCTTTTTGCCCGTCTCGGTGGCATTCTTTTCGTCCTGGGGGGCCTCCTTTTCGTCCTGGGGGCCTCCTCACAATCTCTGCTCTATGTCTCTTACAGGAACCTGATTATATTTCCTGGGGGCCTCGTTGTCAGTCTTGGATCCTTCTTGACAGCATCATCTTCCTATGCATTTCCGGATAGTGGTCTCCTAAAATTACAGGGGCGTCCCCCCAAGTCTCAAGGCAAGGGGTGAAGACGATTGTCACCACTGCCCCCACCCGGTGGCGACGTCCCTGCTTCGAAACCTCATATTATATCCACTGGCTTTCTTTTCCGGCTTAGGGCATCCTCTCATTTCCTTGGGCCTCCCTTCCCGTATTGAGACTCTTTTGCAATGTTGGGGGCCTCCGTGCCAATTTTTGGCACTCTCTTGATTTATGGGGCCTCCTACCCTCCCCTACGTGACTTCTTTTTTCAAATTATGGACCTCCTCCTGGAGGCCCCTAATTTGTAGAATCTCCTTTTCTTCCTGGGGGCCTCCTATTCGTCCTAGGGGCCTCCTTTTCGTCCGGGGCCTCCTTTTCTTCCTGGAGACCTCCTTTTCGTCCCGGGGGCCTCCTTTTTGTCCTGGGGGCCTCCTTTTTGTCCTGGGGGCCTCCTTTTCGTCCTGGGGGCCTCCTTTTCGTCCTGGGGCCTCAGTTTCTTCGTGGGACCTCCTTATCATCCTGGAGGGCCTCCTTTTCATCCTGGAGGGCCTCCTTTTCATCCTGAAGGGCCTCCTTTTCATCCTGAAGGGCCTCCTTTTCGTACTGGGGGCCTCCTAAAATTTAAGGGGGCGGCACCCCCCCCCCCCAGTCTCACGGCAGGGGGGCAATTGCCCTCCCATTCCCCCCGGTGGCGACGCCCCTGTGTGTAAGACGGGGAGAGGAACTGGGGCGTGTTTCCCAGAGAAGCGCTTAATTCGAGACCATACAGTTGACAAAGATGTGGAGCGATTTAACGTGTTCACGTACGCCTTCCATGAGTCTCGTTTCGCCTCGGCGATAGTTCGTCTAACGAACGCTCGTGCTTTGCGATTGTATGTGCAACTATTGTTATCAAATGTACGGAACGCCCTCTTCCTAGCACGAACTGCCTCTCGACACTTATCGGATCACCATGGGACCGGCACTCTAGTCGACGTTCCCAATGATCGTGGGATGTGCGGCCGAGCACTCTCCAGAGTAGCCGTAGTGAATTCCTCCAAGGACATAACTGATTCAACCGAGTGGTTACTGAGTGTTCTTTCAAGGTTCGATTGGAGGCCCCCCCCCAGTCGGCTCGGTGAGTAGCCACTTTGAGGGTCGTCGGCCTACCGTAACATGACTAATGCAATGGGAATAAACAAGGAAATGGTCGCTGTTGTGTGGATCATCGTCTACAGACCGCAGTAAAGGTGCAATTTCTGGACTGCAGAGTGTGAGGTCGAGTACTGAGGTTTGTCCAGTCGGTACTGTAAAACGTGTTGGTGTTCCAGTGTTAAGAATGCAGAGAGGAAAATCGCTTATGAAACGCTCCATTGCACGCCCACGGCTAGAAAGCATGGTTGAGCCCCAAAGAGAGTGGTGAGCATTGAAATCGCCACACACCATCACAGGTGGGGTAAGTTGAGCTACAGTTTGAGATAGCTCTGAGAGTGGAAACCGTCCGGTAGGCGGTAGGTATATGCTACATATAGTAATGGCTCGGTGATTTATTATCACACGAGCAGCGACACTCTGGATATTTGTGAAGAGAGGTATATGTGTAAATGCTACATAATTATGTACAGCAATTAGCACACCGCCATGAGCCACCGTGCGAGGAGTAGCATCTTTACGCAGCAGCGAGTAGTTTTTCAATTGAAATTGTGCACCAGGGGAAAGCTTAGTCTCTTGGAGACAAATTAGTGATAGTACTCGTGAGTGTAAAATGGTTTGGAGGCCGTGGATACTGGTTCTCAAACCTCTGCAGTTCCACTGAAGAATAAAACTCATATGTCAAGATATATAAATGGAAGTAGTTAGCTAAAGACGTGGGTGACTAAGACAAGTAAAAAGCAGCTACAACCCTGGCTCTGTCCTCCGCCCCGTAGAGGCGACCGCTGGCAGCCCGTGGGCTTCACGTCGACTCGGCCCAAAGGACTGAGTCCTCGGGCGAGAGCGGGCTGACTCCTCCCCAGGTGGAGAGTCTGACGGCGGCAGGCCTCGCTTCTGGGGCCCCAGTCAATGTGGGGACGGGGGAGGGCCCATCTCATTGGCAGATGGAGCCGGTCCCTCCACTCGACGTCGTGGCGATGGGGTGGTCGGGCTCCGAACTGGTGCCTGCTCAGCCCCCTGGTGGCTCTTCTCGCGGGCCCTCTCCATAAGAGCGAGTCGCGCTCTTTTTTCTTCGCGGGTCCGTCTCTCGGTTTCCTGGTAGGTGATATCCGATATTTTGATTAGTCGTTGTTGGTCTCGGGGTGGCGATGTAGGTGCAGAAGTGGAAGTCGAGGGTGGGGGTGAAGCCTGACTCACGGGCAAGGGAGAGGGATCGGGTAGGGAGGAGGTGGATAGGACGGATTTGGAGGCGGTGCTGGGGCGTGTGGGGGGAGAGAGGAGATTGGAGTGCGGATGGGTCGTGGGATTGGGGGACTTGGAGGTAGGTGATGAGGTAGATGTGGAGTGGTCCGGATTTGATGGGAGGGGTCGAAAAGGCCTCTTGGACCTTTGGACCAGAGGCCACTCCCCAGCTTCAGGGATTGATTGAGACGGGGCCTCAGCTGGGCGAACGAGGGATCCCTTCGTGGAGGGTGGGACCTCCATCGCATCGTCGACGTGATGGGTTGGGTGGGGTTGCCTCTCATGTGAGGGCAGGTGCACTCCAAAGGACCGCAGCAGAGTCGTCAGCTGTGCAATCAGTTCAGAGACCATATTGGGCCCTACGTGTTCGGGGGTTACCGGAGATTTCTTATGAGTATGCTGTGTGGCTATGGGGCTAGGTTGTGCTTTTGTTGCGTAAGACACCCTTGGGTGAGCTGCCTCGTATAGTTCACGCGCCTCCCGAAATGTAATCTTCCTGGAAAACTTAATTGAGACTATCTCCTTCTCTTTAAGAAAAAATGGGACAAGAACGGTCGTAAGCAGTGTGGGGTCTTTGGCTGGGGCCACAGTTAGAGCAGTTTGGGCTCTCCGCTTCGCACTTCTCTCTAGCATGCTCCGTTGAACCGCATCTTCCACATGTTTCACGATTTCTACAATACTGAGAGGTATGACCGAAACGGGAACAACGGAAACATCTCATCGGGTTGGGAACAAATACACGGACCTTGACGCGGACGTATCTGACGTTAATGAACTCCGGGAGATCAGTGGTGTGAAATGTTCTTTGTATTTCTTGCCCATTCCTAATTGTGATCCGACGCGCCTCTACCACTCCCCACTCTGCCAGGCCATCCACAATGTCAGCGTCCGACACATCTCTCAAATCGTAACAGTTTATGACACCTTTAGAGTAATTTTTAGTGTTGTGGGGAAGGACTTCAATATTTACCGTGACTGTTCTTCTGCTGCTTTCATTTCGTAGTGTATTTTAGTTCAGTAGCTTCAATCGCCCTCCTTGCGTCGTATGTAGTTTTGAATTCCACCTCCAGGCCACCGTCTCTAAGCTTTTGACATCTCAATACTACACCAAGCCTGTCGCATGCTTCCTTTCTTTGAAATGGTGTTAGTGAGGAAAGACGTTTCCCTTCTTCTTTTGACTTAATAATCAGAATACGGGGCGGGCGCTGGAAGACTATAGCTTCGCCTGGTCTGTTCCCTACTAGAGGAAACAGGTGGGTTGTTTTTTATGTTTGTGAATGCCATATAAGGTACTTGGTTTCTACTCCTCGGGCGCCCCACCACAGAGGGACCCTACTAGGGGGACGCCTGGGTGCCGCGCACGGGAGGTCGCCAGGCGCCCGAGGAGCTATACGGGGCAGGCGGCGCCTTCGCCCGGCCGGGAGAGAGAGACTTACCACCACGACCGGGATCCAGCACCGCCCACCCCTTGACCCCGGCCGGCCGGGCCGCCAGGCACTGGGAAACCCAGGCCCCCAGCCCGAGGCGACCAGCCTCTTGGCCCGCGTGAGGCCCCACGGGCCCGTCCGCCCCTCCGGGATATCAGGACCAAAGAGGCGTGTTGGTTCCCCGTCATAACTAGCACCGTGCGACGGGGGACCTCAACCTCCAGGACTCTGTCAACCCCGGGGGGCGGGCCGAGGGGCGCGGCTACCCCAATACAACTGAGCTGGTGGGCAGGACCGGGGAAGTTGCCCTGCCTGCTCATAGTAGGGATAGTTGGTGTTGCAGGGCCAGGTGAAGGACATGGATGCTGGGATGAGATTGGGATTGGAATGGGAACGTATGGATGGAAGGACGAGTGAGGCACTCTTGGTCTCACACCTCGTCGGTACGATGGTCGCCGGGTCTTTGGGGCACTTAATCCACCCACGGAAAGGTGGTACCTGGTCGGGGGATGTACCAATCGGCGTCGGGGGTGTCGGAAACTGTGCGGGGGCGAATCTGGTTACCGCCGATCGCTGAGGAATACACGGTGCTGGTATCAAGGTTTTCTCTTCGTGAACTATATATTTGTTAAATAGGAATGTATTCAACTTCATCAATTCATCCATTTTGTGCAATGCTCATCTCTGGCCTTCTATGAGGAAAATGTGTTGTAAAAAACTGTCATTCTTCTCAATTCGTGACTTCTATTTTGAAATATTGACTTCTTTCCACGTCATAGCTAGATAGCTGGTCTTGGGCTCATTCATACTCTCCATTATACGGGAAATCAATTTCAGGACATTGTCACACAGAGCGGAAATATATCACCACGTGCCACCCCAGAACATATTTATGTGGGTTCATACTCCCAACTTTAAGGGAATTCATTTCTAGGACACTGCGACGCAATGCGAAAATATATCATCGCATGCCACTCCGGAATATATGTACCTCAGCTCTGATTATATCACTCCAGTCTCCAAATCATCCCCGATAATAATATGCCCGGTGATGTATTCCTCGCGGCAAACGTCGGTGGTTCGCTTCACTGGGTGGTCTACATCCCGACGGTAGACGCTAGGAGTTAGCATAGCCGCCGGTGGTTTGGTTTGCTGGGTGGCCTACATCCCAACAGTAGCACCATGGGCTAATATTGCCGTCGGTGGTTCGCTTCACTGGGTGGCCTACATCCCAACGGTAGACGCTAGGAGTTAGCATAGCCATCGGCGGTTCGCTTCACTGATTGCTTCACATCCCTCGTGCATAGGTGCGTCGACGAAGCCTTTTGGTGGGTGGAGTGATTATGGCGGTGTTCGAATATTTAGGGTATAAGCGGATATAGGTATAAGAGTGGATAACGTCAAATTCTGCTTGATAAGCGTTTTGTGAACGTTTTATATCGGTCCGTGTGAAATGCTGAAGAACCAGAACAGGCTGGCATTCCTCAATGTGACACCGATCACTGAGTAGTCTTCAGCAGACACGTAGGCATGCGCCCCGGCGGGTCACACGTAGGCGCCCCGGCGGGTCACACGTAGGCGCCCCGGCGGGTCACACGTAGGCGCCCCGGCGGGTCACACGTAGGCGCCCCGGCGGGTCACACGTAGGCGCCCCGGCGGGTCACACGTAGGCGCCCCGGCGGGTCACACGTAGGCGCCCCGGCGGGTCACACGTAGGCATGCGCCCCGGCGGGTCCAGCCGAGGAGCTTGGGATCGCAACGGCTGCTCTGTACCGATGGCGATGTGGAAAGCCATTTGAACCGGGATGAATGACCGTACGGTTGTTGAAGATTGCATGGACTATTATCCTCGTCATGGAAGTTAACCCACCGCGTTCCACTCAGCTTACTCTCCGGACATCGTTAGGTGGCCGTGGGCTCTCTTGAAGATCAGGACGGCTCAGTGGTTAGCGATACGTGATCTAGATCTGATAGCCCACGATCGATCCCAGTTGGAGGCTGATAGCCAGATTAATGACAGCAGTGCGCAAATGACCGCCTGAAACCATCGCCTGAGACTTTCGGAGGGCACATGCTCACTTTACAATGGCCTGAGAGACCATCCGCCCAAAACGCCATGTTGTGGCTACCCACGGCGAGGAAATGGTCCCAAAAATGAATAGCCACCACAGGCCAATCCAGTTAATAGCAACAAAGTCGCTAACGCTCCATAGAGCATGAGTGGTAATTTACGTTTGAATTTCACAGTCTGTGCGAAGTCTAAATATTAGTATTAATTATTCCCTGTTGAAGAGTGGAGGTATATCAAATTGCCATCAACATTAGAACATTGATCATCAGCACAGGTTAGCCACACTGCCGTGCTTCTCACCACACACTCAGGAATGGCAGGGTGATGTCGGTGTGTTGTCGGCACCTATCTTTTACTTTGCCAACATGCGACAAAAATAATATAACAACATCAAATTATTATTATATTTCCGGGAATTTTAACATTACCTTTGTACACTCAGCGAGGCATCGTATTTATAGCGATGAGTGCTGTTGGTGGTATATGGGCGTAAAAATGTTGCCAAGCTTACCATGGAAAATGTATTTTACGCGGCGTAAAAAGCAAGACAAAGTGAGACCATCTGACCTTGTGCAGAATTATTGCGGTTTGGGATGTAAGTACAGTTTAAAGTAAATAAAGTGTATTCCAATAGCACGCAATGATCCCACGTTGTGAGGCATACTTAAATTCATGTGGTAATTAACTGATTATTGGTGTTACACATTTATTGCAAAATTTGTCAGTGTATGAAATTGAAAATAAATTATGAAAATGTTTCACTCCTTGACATCGTATAATTATTATGGTTTCTGGTGCCGTTCTTCTCCCTGCCGAGAAGCAGCCACCAAGCAAAAGGTTTGTTCATTACAAATTGCCAGTTCCCTTAATTCGTAATTCTTCCAACCAGATCTGTAAGAAAACTGCACCTCTTCTTCAGACAGAAAATGCTCCCCTTTTCCTTGACAATTTTGGAACATCGGTCAAATTCTACGGGGCGTATCTTACTCACTGCTCCTCACATAATCATATTTGCACCACCGCAAATAGCCAACACATGTTCCATCACTAATTTCATGCACGAAAATCTGAGAACACCGACATTCGAAACACCCGGTTCGGCGAGGACATGTGATGGCAAATGTTCCATACACCAATCGCACTGGCAGCACGTTAGCTCAGAGGAATCTCACGGAGCGTGGCAAAAACAAATACGGGAAGTGTTTGTCGCCAGTCAAAACCAACACTCCAGCACGATAGGCGAGCATACGCGGCGTCAATAATTCCATCTTCAGCGCGGCAATTCGTTCCGAGGCGACTCAAGATAACCCACTTCACCTTCACACACCATCCCTCAAGTATTCCTTTCCCAGAGGGACACGGATATTCCATTGGATGATGGCTTGATTGTGCTGGTACTGTTCGTGGAATCGGGGTAGCAGGTGGAACCGCATTTGAGCGGTCGCCATCCATTTAGACGCTACCCTCGTAGAAGATTTTGTCGCGACCACTGAGCAGCGACGTGAGCCAGAACTTTGCCTGGTCGGCACGTGAGCAGCGACGTGAGCCAGAACTTTGCCTGGTCGGCACGTGAGCAGCGACGTGAGCCAGAACTTTGCCTGGTCGGCACGTGAGCAGCGACGTGAGCCAGAACTTTGCCTGGTCGGCACGTGAGCAGCGACGTGAGCCAGAACTTTGCCTGGTCGGCACGTGAGCAGCGACGTGAGCCAGAACTTTGCCTGGTCGGCACGTGAGCAGCGACGTGAGCCAGAACTTTGCCTGGTCGGCACGTGAGCAGCGACGTGAGCCAGAACTTTGCCTGGTCGGCACGTGAGCAGCGACGTGAGCCAGAACTTTGCCTGGTCGGCACGTGAGCAGCGACGTGAGCCAGAACTTTGCCTGGTCGGCACGTGAGCAGCGACGTGAGCCAGAACTTTGCCTGGTCGGCACGTGAGCAGCGACGTGAGCCAGAACTTTGCCTGGTCGGCACGTGAGCAGCGACGTGAGCCAGAACTTTGCCTGGTCGGCACGTGAGCAGCGACGTGAGCCAGAACTTTGCCTGGTCGGCACGTGAGCAGCGACGTGAGCCAGAACTTTGCCTGGTCGGCACGTGAGCAGCGACGTGAGCCAGAACTTTGCCTGGTCGGCACGTGAGCAGCGACGTGAGCCAGAACTTTGCCTGGTCGGCACGTGAGCAGCGACGTGAGCCAGAACTTTGCCTGGTCGGCACGCCTGATGGAGCGTGCCAACTGTGCGCGCCCCTTTGCCAAATACATGTTCGAACGGCTGTTTCAGGTCGCCGAGCCGTACGTAATCACGCGATATATGCAATCATGTTTGGTCATTTCTGATGAAATTGTAGCTCCCACAGTATTACTACAATTGCTATGCGACCATTAGAATCACAATAAGCCCAATAGCTGGTAAAATAAGCCCAATGTCGATACTTTTGTAGACATCAAAGCAACGCTCTGGCGAGTACCTGGCGGCCATATCAGCAATGCATTGGTGCATGACTCGACTGGAGATGCTGACAGCTGACTTTTGGAGCGTTTATATCCGACCTGCCCACCGGCTCACTGATTCACCGAACAGATGCAAATGTTGTAATGAAAATCCGTGATTCGCAAAGCGCTGCCCTTATTTTTCGTCTTTCTTAGCCCTCAGCAATACCTCAATTGGTGGCAAAATAACGAGAGATGACTCGCCCTCAGCTTGTAGGGCCGGAAACATCCTTATCGTACCGAAGGTGAGTGTTACTGGCGTCAAGCACCTCCGATGTTAGGAGTCAATGAATGGAGCACCGTGACATCAGGTCATGACTGATGTAGACTATTGAAAGTACTTAAAACAATTACTAGTAGTAGTAGTAGTAGCAAAAGTCGAAAAACAAATGATGCCCTGACACATACAGGTCCAGCGTGCGGACAAAAAAAATGCACCAATGAGAGCTTAACAATTCACTAGTCCTCGCAGGGACTCGCCTGATATATTTTTAGTGCGGGACCATTGGTAACGGCGAGGGCCATCATCACGACCCCGCTGATTCCGGTCCCCGCAGCAATGCTAAAGTAATAGGAAAAATGTCGTGACGACATGGAGGGACATGACCGTGACTGGGAGGGGGAGGGCAGGACCGTGACTGGGAGAGGGAGGGCAGGACCGTGACTGGGAGGGGCAGGGCAGGACCGTGACTGTGGGGAGGGGGAAGGCAGGACCGTGACTGGGAGGGGGAGGGCAGGACCGTGACTGGGAGGAGGGAGGGCAGGACCGTGACTGTGGGGAGGGGAGGCAGGACCGTGACTGGGAGGGGACGTGATGGGAGGGGGAGGGCAGGACCGTGACTGGGAGGGGGAGGGCAGGACCGTGACTGGGGAGGGGGAGGGCAGGACCGTGACTGGGAGGGGGAGGGCAGGACCGTGACTGGGAGGGGAGGGCAGGACCGTGACTGTGGGGGGGGGGGAAGGCAGGACCGTGACTGGGAGGGGGAGGGCAGGACCGTGACTGGGAGGGGGAGGGCAGGACCGTGACTGGGGAGGGGGAGGACAGGACCGTGACTGGGAGGGGAGGACAGGACCGTGACTGTGGGGAGGGGGAAGGCAGGACCGTGACTGGGAGGGGGAGGGCAGGACCGTGACTGGGAGGGGAGGGCAGGACCGTGATGGGGGGGCAGGACCGTGACTGGGAGGGGAGGCAGGACCGTGACTGGGAGGGGGAGGGCAGGACCGTGACTGTGGGGAGGGGGAAGGCAGGACCGTGACTGGGGAGGGGGAGGGCAGGACCGTGACTGGGAGGGGGGAGGGCAGGACCGTGACTGGGGGGGAGGGCAGGACCGTGACTGGGGAGGGGGAGGGCAGGACCGTGACTGGGGGGGGAGGGCAGGACCGTGACTGGGAGGGGAGGGCGGACCGAGGGAGGGGAGGGCAGGACCGTGACTGGGGGGGGGAGGGCAGGACCGTGACTGTGGGGAGGGGGAAGGCAGGACCGTGACTGGGAGGGGGAGGGCAGGACCGTGACTGGGGAGGGGGAGGGCAGGACCGTGACTGTGGGGAGGGGGAGGGCAGGACCGTGACTGTGGGGAGGGGGAAGGCAGGACCGTGACTGGGGGAGGGGGGGCAGGACCGTGACTGGGGGGAGGGAGGGGAAGGCAGGACCGTGACTGGGGGAGGGGGGGAGGGCAGGACCGTGACTGTGGGGAGGGGGAAGGCAGGACCGTGACTGGGAGGGGGAGGGCAGGACCGTGACTGGGAGGGGGAGGGCAGGACCGTGACTGGGAGGAGGGGGAGGGCAGGACCGTGACTGGGAGGGGAGGGCAGGACCGTGACTGGGAGGGGGAGGCAGGACCGTGACTGGGGAGGGGGAGGGCAGGACCGTGACTGGGAGGGGGGAGGAGGGCAGGACCGTGACTGGGAGGGGGAAGGGCAGGACCGTGACTGGGAGGGGGAGGGCAGGACCGTGACTGGGAGGGGCAGGGCAGGACCGTGACTGGAAGGGGAAGGACAGGGCAGTGATTGTGGGGGCACGACCGTGAGTGTGGGAGGGGGGGCAGGACCGTAACTGGGAGGGGCAGGGCAGGGTAGTGAGTGGGGGGGCAGGACCGTGACTGGAAGGGGGAGGGCATGGTAGTGACTGTGGGGGGCACGACCGTGACTGTGGGGGGGCAGGACCGTGACTGGGAGGGGCAGGGCAGGGTAGTGACTGCGGGGGTGGACAGGATCGTAACTACGGGGTCGCATGCTAGGGAAGTTTCTGCACCCTAGGTGCACAGTCAGACAAATGTTGTCCATGTTGCAGATTTGACGTCTGCGTACAGATGTTAATACGCCAAACGGCGAAAGGTGTTGCATGCTGATACCTTTTGAAAATGGGAGCGAAGTTCATGTCTTACCCTGTGCCACACAACACGATGCAAACGGCAGCATCGGTGGATGCAATAGGTGGGATAGAAAGGCACGTATGGCTTTTACCTTCTGTTGTACGCACAAACTGATAACCGGTGCAATATATATAAATCTGAGAATAGTGATGTAATTCTGCAAGCATTCCTGAACCACGATACACTGAAATCTAAAGAATATATTTATCTCAAGAATTCAAGTGTTTACATACTTTTCCTCATGTGCGGAAATTCTTGGGCATTCAAAAAACAAAGTCTTACCTTCTGGTCAGCTACTGAACGACGCTGTATGACGTTCTAAGGTTAGATCGTGATTTACTGTCTTTCACAACCATGACTTGGTGCCAGTCATGATTCAGTGACTTAATGTCAGTCTCGGATCCGTGACTTACTGCCACTCGTGGATCCATGACTTCAGTTTAGTCACGGATCCGTGACTTAGTGCCACTCATGGATCCATGACTTAAGGTTAGTCACAGATCCATGGCTTAGTGTCAGTCTCGGATCCGTGACTTAGTGCCACTCATGGATCCATAACATAATGTTAGTCACGGATCCATGGCTTAGTGTCAGTCTCGGATCCGTGACTTAGTGCCACTCATGGATCCATGACTTAAGGTTAGTCACGGATCTGTAGTGAGATTGCA
This sequence comes from Imbricaverruca yamaguchii, assembly GCA_034440575.1. Lineage (NCBI taxonomy): Eukaryota > Metazoa > Arthropoda > Thecostraca > Neoverrucidae > Imbricaverruca > Imbricaverruca yamaguchii. Next base: position 3,126,641 of record JAOTOL010001628.1, read on the forward strand.
TGTGATGTGGCACTGGTACTAGCCCCAGGATGCCGGTAGATGAGTCATCCAGTGCGGCGACCTCGTGACCGGAACGAGACGGCCGGATACGTGGCGTGGTGTGGCGTGTATAGGATGGACCGATCAGCGATCGGGGGTGTCGGAAATGCGGGAACGGTATGGAATTGACCTGGGAGGGTGTGGGTTGTGCGGGGGGCCAGTCTGGTTACCGCCAAGCGCTGAGGAATACACGGTCCTGGCGTCAAAGTTTTCTTTTCGTGAACTATTAGCTATTCCGGCCCTTTTTTGTGCTGCGATGCCGGGGTCCGGGAGTGAGGTCTCTGTTACTGCAGTGCGAGTGGCGGACGAGTCGCCGGCCGGTCAGAAGTTTGACTCGCGCCTGATCGACACCTTCGACGGAACCGGCGACGTCGTGGGCTGGTACACGCAAGCGGTCCTGCTGTGCGAGTACCGGGGTGCGTCGCCTGCGGATGTGCTGCCGATGCCCCTGAAAAACGATGCGTTCGTCATCTGGCAGCAGCTACCGCCGGAGTACCGCCGGTCGCTCGACCGGGTCCGGGACGCGCTGTTCGTGGCGTTCGGGATGGACGCCTGCGAGGCGCACTCGGCGTTCACGTCGCTCCGACTCCAGGTCAACGAGAGCGTCGATGTGGTCCTGACGATCCTGCAGAAATACCCCGCTCTGTTCGGCGGCGTGTCGGACCAGCAGATGGCGGCCGCTCTCGTAAACGGGTTGCCGTTAGCGCTGTCGTGCTGGCGGGAGCCCGGGCAGGAGAAGCGGATCTGCTCAGCACGCTGTCACGCGCACGCACGGCGTTGAAGGCGGAGAGGCGTCGCGCGACCGAGGAGGCTGTGATCGTCGCTGCTGCCGCTGCGTCGGCCGCGGTCGGTGCCACCGCTGCACGACGTCTGACCTCGGCCCTGCGGCGGCGCCGTTGGACTTGTGGCGTCGTCGGTCATTTCGTGGTCGCCTGCCCGCGACGAATGAGAAACTCCACCGGGGGCGCGCCAGCGCAAGCGCCGCCTCCGGAGGTGTGAGCGCACTCCTGGTGGTGGAAATGTCTGTGGATGGCGTGGCACGTCGGGCACTGATAGACACGGGATGTACCGATGTGCTCATCTACGTCGGGTGCTGCTCGACGTGGGAGCCGCGGTCGGTGCTGCTACGCGCCGTTAATGAGGGGACGCTGAGGTGCGTCGGCGTCACGCGTGTGATGGTGCCCTACCAGGGCAAGCTGGTTACGCTCGCGGCCCTGGTGGTGCCGGACAGACCTCTGGGCGTAGACATGATTATGGGTATGACCGGGGCGACGGTCCTGGGAGGCGTCGTAGTGCGGGCCGCGTCAGACGTGGGGATCTGCACGGCGGCGGCGGCGGCACGGAGCGTGGAGGTGGATGCCGCGGTGGTCGGGGCGGCGGCACAGGATGTGCAGGTGGATGCCGCGATGGTCGGGGCGGTGGCACAGGATGTGCAGGTGGATGCCGCGGACATCGTGGCGCGCTTTGATGTGCGGGCTGCGGCCTGGACGGTAGCCTGGAAGTGGGCGACGGGTGTCGGACCGGCACGCCTGCGGAACCGGGAACCGGACCGCGCAGTACGCGGTGCCGGCGGCAGCGCGCGCGGCGCACGATGCCGAGCTCGACTTATGGGTTGCTGAGGGCTGGCTTCGGCAATACAACGAAGGGACGGATGGGCCAGCGCGCGGCCTGATGCCCTTGATGGCGGTCCAACAGCCGAACAAGGGCAAGGTGCGCCCCGCTCTGGACTACCGCGAGTTGAACGGTCACATCCTTGCGCACACCGCCGACGCGGACGTCTGTGTCGACCAGCTGCGATGCTGGCGACGACACGGCGCCCGTGTCGCGGTCGTTGATCTGCGCAGGGCGTACCTGCAGCTCCGGCTGGACAGACGGCTGTGGCCGTATCCGACGGTCGAGGTTCGCGCACGGCGGTACTGTCTAACACGGATCGGCTTCGGGCCCAATGTCGCCCCGCTCGTGATGAGGGCCGTCGTGAAAGCTGTGCTGCTCCGCGACCGGGACGTGTCCCGCGGCGTGTTGCCCTACGTAGATGATCTGCTAGTGGACGAAAACGTCGTCAGTGCAGACTATGTAGTGGCGCATTTCGCGAGGTACAGCCTGGCGTGCAAGCCACCGGAGCGTGCGGCTGCCGGGACGCGCCTTCTCGGGCTCCGCGTGAGCCCAAATCAAGAGGGCGCGCTCCACTGGCGGCGCGACAATCCGGTGGCGGCCCCGCTGGCGGTGCTCACTCGTCGGGCAGTGTTCGCCTGGTGCGGCCGACTGGTGTCGCATGTGCCCGTGGCCGGCTGGCTCAGGCCAGCTGCCGCGTGGCTCAAGCGTGGCTCAATCTTGCTGTGGCATGGAGGTCAGTACCGTCGATCTCCGCACTGACTCTGCCACCGTGCACAAATGGATTGATGACGCGTTGAGTAGCCGCTCGCGCTTGCGCACTAAGGCACACGAGGAGATGTTAATTTGAAGACGGATCTACGTCATCCGGCAGCTGGTAGCGGAGTTCCAGCTGTCCATGACGATCGGTCTTGTGCTGTCCGCTGACAAACCGGCGGACATCCTCACCCGTGTGCCGAAAAAGTGGCTGCGCGACTCGGCCTCGGCCGACGAGGATGACGACGATGCACCGGCCGTGTTGGCCGCCATTGACCCACGGCCCGACGCGAAGCCCGGGTTGGATCAGGGCGGTTCACGAGGGCTGCGGACATCAAGGGGTGCGGCGTACCCTGCGGCACGCGCGGCGGCTGTGCCGTGAAACGCGGGTGTCGCGGCCAGCGGTCAGAGCGGTGGTTCGGGCCTGTAACGTGTGCCAATCGATTGACCCGGCGCCGGTCCGATAGGACCATGGGCACCTGAGCGTGCCGGACTGTTGGCGGCGCCTGGCCATCGACGTGGTACACTACCGGGACGTGACGTACCTGTCAGTGATCGACTGTGGTCTGTCACGTTTCGGGCTGTGGCGCAAGTTGCGTAACGTGACAGCGGGCGAGCTCGCGGGGCATCTCCATACGATGTTTTTGGGGCGCGGCGTGCCCGATGAAATACTGTTGGATGATGCTACCGCGTTTCGTAGCAGGTGCATGGCAGCACTCGCGGCGCAGTGGGGCCTGCAGCTGCGATTCGGGGCGGTGTATGAGGCGGGCGGGAACGGCATCGTCGAGCGCCACCACCGGACGGTGAAGGTGATGACAGCTCGACAGGCCTGCTCCATCGCGGAGGCGGTGCATCGTTACAACACGACACCATTGGACGGGGCGAACGCCGCCACCGCCCCCGCCGCCCGCCTGTGCGCATGTGCGTGTCGTGAGCTGCCGATTAACACCACCGTCCGGCCCGACGCGATGCGTACCGAGCTGGTCGACACTCCGCTCCAGCGTGGAAATCTGATGTGGCTGCGGCGGCGCGGCGCGCCCACGCGTTGCACGGAGCGGTCGCGCGAGGGCATCGTGACGCGGCTGCTGCCGGCCCCCTGATCGAGGTGGATGGTCGCCCCTGGCACGTCCGCTGTGTGCGGTGGCGAGTGGACGAAGGTGTTCGCGCCGCGGCGGAGGACGCCGGGGACGACGACGACGATGACGGCAACAGTGACAACGACTACGGCGCCACGGAGTGGGACAAGCCCCTGCCCCGTCCGCCGCCGCCCCGGCACCAGATAAGTCGGACATACTAACTGCAGAAGTCGAGGCCAACACCATCACAGCTCTGGTCCCCATAATCACGGCCCCGGTGCGCCCGCCTGACCCCCCCGCCGACGAACCGGCCGACGACTCGCTGGACGACCTGGACCTGACGGTGACTGATCCGCGCGACGCGACGTATGCGCCGGACGAAACACTGGACATAGATTTGGACGGGTGGCGGCCTGCGCCCCGCCGGAGCGCACGACTGCGTGGTACGGATGGCGTGTCGAGTGATGTGGGCGAATGATGTTTGAGATCATGGGGGGGGGGGGTGTAGTGAGATTGCACATGAGGTGGCACTGGTACTAGTCCCAGGATGCCGGCAGATGAGTCATCCAGCGCGGCGACCTCGTGACCAGGTCGGGCCGGCCGGATACGTGGCGTGGTGGGGCGTGTGCGGGATGGACCAATCAGCGATCGGGGGTGTCGGAAACGCGGGAGCGGTGTCGAGTTGACCTGGGAGGGTGCGGGCTGTGCTGGGGCCAGTCTGGTTACTGCCAAGCGCTGAGGAATACACGGTCCTGGCGTCAAAGTTTTCTCTTCGTGAACTATATCATGGCTTAGCGTCAGTCTCGGATCGTGACTTAGTGCCACTCATGGATCCATGATTTAATGTTAGTCACGGATCCATGGCTTAGTGTCAGTCTCGGATCCGTGAATTAGTGCCACTCATGGGTCCATGACTTAAAGTTAGTCACGGATACATGGCTTAGTGTCAGTCTTGGATCCGTGTCTTAGTGCCACTCGTGGATCCATGACTTAAGGTTAGTCACGGATCCATGACCTAGTGTCAGTCTCGGATCCGTAACGGAATGAAGTGCAGGCTTACATTTTTCTTTGTGGTTCTCTCCCAGTTGAAGTGCAGATCCGACTTGTTATGCGGCATGACCACGGTGAAGCTCATGGCGTAGTTGTTCACCACACCCTCCAGAACGTAGAATATCACGGACGCCTTGCCTGTGAATAGAGAATAGTTCGTTATGGGAACAGCCAAATGTCCTTACAAAGCGTGCTGGGGAAATCGGACTGTGATTCAGCAAGCGCCATACATAGTTCAATGAACAGACTATTAAAACCGAGCTTTCGAGTGACGCAGAATCTCTTGGCTAACAAATAGGAGGACGCACAGCACTTGCTAGTTCACGCAGCGATTAGTCGGCGAAAGATCGCGGAAGGACGATTCAATAATGACTGCTATATCGCCAATAACAGCATCTTGTTAACCCTCCTCATGGAAATAACTCTACGACAGCGAGCACGCAATGGAATCACAATCCAATCTGCCCACTCCGAGGTTCACCGAGGTCTCTTCCGAGGTTCACCAGATACGTGCGACATGTTAACTGCAGAAGCCGAGGCCAACACCATCACAGCTCTGGTCCCCATGATCACGGCCCTGGTCCCCACAGTCACGGCTCTGGTCCCCACAGTCGCAGCCATGGTCACCACAGTTCCAGCTCTGGTCCCTGCAGTCCCAGCTCTGGCCCCCGCAGTCACGACCCTGGTCCCCACAGTCACGGTCCTGGTCCACACAGTCACGGTCCTGGTCACCGCAGTCACGGTCCTGGTCCACACAGTCACGGTCCTGGTCCCTACAGTCACGACCCTGGTCCACACAGTCACGGTCCTGGTCCACACAGTCACGGCCCTGGTCCCCACAGTCACGGCTCTGGTCCCCACAGTCGCAGCCATGGTCACCACAGTTCCAGCTCTGGCCCCCGCAGTCACGACCCTGGTCCCCACAGTCACGGTCCTGGTCCACACAGTCACGGTCCTGGTCACCGCAGTCACGGTCCTGGTCCACAGTCACGGTCCTGGTCCCTACAGTCACGGCCCTGGTCCACAACAGTCACGGTCATGGTCCACACAGTCACGGCCCTGGTCCCCACAGTCACGGTCCTGGTCCACAGTCACGGTCCTGGTCACCGCAGTCACGACCCTGGTCCCCACAGTCACGGTCCTGGTCCCCACAGTCACGGTCCTGGTCCACACAGTCACGGTCTTGGTCCCCACAGTCACGGTCCTGGTCCACACAGTCACGGTCCTGGTCCACACAGTCACGGTCCTGGTCCACACAGTCACGGTCCTGGTCCACACAGTTACGGCCCTGGTCCCCACAGTCACGGTCCTGGTCCCCACAGTCATGGTCCTGGTCCACAGTCACGGTCCTGGTCACCGCAGTCACGGTCCTGGTCCACACAGTCACGGTCCTGGTCCACACAGTCATGGTCCTGGTCCACACAGTCACGGTCCTGGTCCACACAGTTACGGCCCTGGTCCCCACAGTCACGGTCCTGGTCCCCACAGTCACGGCTCTGGTCCCCGCAGTTACGGCATCTTTCTCATCGCTTTGCAATACCCCGGGAGCAGGGGTTAGCTTGGCGGTGACAATGGCACCCGCAGTAGACAATGGATACGCCCCCCTCACTCAAAATTTCTTAGACTAGTTCTTGAGATCCAATGCAACAGAACACAGTTGAATTGTCCTGTTCGGTCAGACGTTTAATTGCGGGGAGGGCTACAGGGCATGTGGCATCTTGACATTCATTGCTTGCATGTGGCTCGACAACTTTCATTGCTCAGGCACCCCGGACGATACTAAATCTCACGTGAAAGCCTCCATCGCTATCCAGTTCACGACGTGCCCACATAAATAGCGTATGACGTCACACCAGGGTGGGAATTTTGGGCTTCTCCTGGAGTATGGAGACCTCAGGACATTTTATTCTCCAGGATTGTGATTGCAAACGTTGAACTTTTTTGTTCTCCGAATGAAACGTGCCAATAATGGATAACATCTTGTTTCCAGGATCTCAGTCCAGCTCCAACAATGCAGTTGCAGTTTCCAGTCCATCATACAAACTAGAAGCCTGGACAACAGAACAGAAGAGCATGGCATAGCAGGTCATAAGGCATGAAATGCAGGTTGCAGTCAATTGCCCAGGAAACATATCATGTTATATCAGAATACCTACAAGTTTGTGGTGGTTATTTGGATTGCATTGTGCATGTGTCAAACATATTGCATGCTATGCATGTGTGTATGAATCCGCAAATATGCTTTGAATAAATACATTCAACTCTGGCTATACTTATACATTTATTTTGCCTGGAAGAACTGATATTGAAGGTGCAAGGAAATGACATGAAGGAAATGTTGCTGCAAAATCCCACACATTTGTGGTGGAGCCCTTGGTTATATCAAATAGGCACGGATCGCACAGTTACAAACTATGTCCTGGCTGAGTTTAGGCCGCAATCAAGGCTGAACTCGTGGGGGGGTTACTCAGGTCAATCGTTGGTGTGTACGATGCCCCAAAATCCGAACGAAACAAAAGCATCGATATAGCATAAAAGCAATAGAGAACAAAATAATGTAAACTTCTGAACTAGTTATTACCCCAGCCTATTACTCTCCAGGATATTTTCACACTGGCAGGACGGCGGCCCAGCACAATCACTCTGTAATCACAGATGAATCGTCATTCGGCTTGCGCCAATCTCGTCTCATTCTGAATAACAAAGATATGAGGGATTAGGTTTTCGTATGTCTTCAGAATTCTGTCGAAATGACGCTTTAGAAGGAAATATTGAAATATACCACGAATCTTCTTCATAATTCCGGAAATACTGACGTTACACCAAAAAATCTCCATTACGAAACCTCTCGTATTGCTGCCATATTTTGCCACCATAGTTGGAACTCGAAATATACACAATGACGTCAAATGCTCGCATATCGGACTCACGTTCCGTTCTCCAGCCGCATTCCAATCGGAGACTACCGGAGAACGTAATTCTGGACATCTCAGACCGTTTTCAGTAATTATGTTAATTTCACGAAATAGAGCATTCAATTTCGAATTGAAATGCGTAAAATAGCACCAGCTAGCGAACTTCATTGATGGAAGAAGGCCTATTTTTGGGAGCCATGTAAATGCTAAAAAAATGTAAAAAACCTTGGGTTACTTTGGTATGAATTCCTCCTCAATTCGCAAAACTACAGTAACCCATCAAGAGAAAAGCATCTGAATAGTAGCTTTATCACTTCAGCAACTGCAGTAACTGTGCATGTACGGAGTTTAAACGTTCTCCGGGCTATTTATGGTCACAATTAGACGCAGCGTGGGAAAAGTGGTTCGCTGACCTGGAGTCGGAGAATACAAAATTTGTATCGGAGCCCTCCAAGAAAAAGAAGATATTCCTGCCCATGGGGTCGGAGAATAAAAAAAATGGCCTCGGACCCCCCCCCCCCCACCCCCACCCCACCCCAAACAAAACTACTGGTGTGGGAGCCCAAAAAGATGATTGATAAAGAGCATACAACCCGCTTACTTACAAGCATACTTACACCCCTTTACTGGACCCTAATTCACTTCAACCACGCCCACTTAATTCACTCGCACTTACTAGGTTTTTCTCGGGAAAGCTCTCAAAACTTTGTCTCAACCCGAGTATACCTAACAAATCGAGACAAAGATCTTCGTACAAAGGGAAGGGGACAAAGCAGCGAGGCGAAACGCGCGGTCAAAGCGTGGTCGCCGTGTAAACATGACTGCAATATTTACACAATTTCAAGACCGCTGCTTGACCTCAATTCCTGTCGCCTTTAATACGAATTCATACGTCAATACGGTGTCACCTTTTTTCTTCAGTTATATGGGAATCAATACACTGAAGATATATGTTTCTAATCATGAAATTACGTTGTCGTTATCCTAGATCAAAACATGAATCGGGCGAGACCGTCCCAATAATTTGTTAATTATCCTACTCTAGTACGGATATTGTCCTGTCCTAACGGCGACGTATCCAAGGGTGGTCAAATGATGAAAGGATATATTTTCGTAACAATTTTAAATGACGTCTAATCGTGACCATAAATGGCCGTTTAAACACCATAATGGCCGTTGGGAACGTTTAAACTCCGTACATGCACAGTTACTGCAGTTGCTGAAGTGATAAAACTACTATTCACATGCTTTTCTCTTGATGGGTTACTGTAGTTTTGCGAATTGAGGTGGAATTCATACCAAAGTAACCCAAGGTCTTTTGCATTTTTTAAAAGCATTTACATGGCTCCCAAAAATAGGTCTTCTGCCATCAGTGAAGTTCGCTAGCTGGTGCTATTTTATGCATTTCAATTCGAAATTGAATGCTCTATTTCGTGAAATTAACAGAAATACTGAAAACGGTCTGAGATGTCCAGAATTACGTTCTCCGGTAGTCTCCGATTGGAATGCGGCTGGAGAACAGGACCTCGGGTCCGATATGCGAGTATTTGACGTCATTGTGCATATTTCGAGTTCCACTATGGTGGCAAGATATGGCAGCAATACGAGAGGTTTCGTAATGGAGATTTCTTGGTGTAACGCCAGTATTTCCCGGAATTATGAAGAAGAATCGTTCCAATCTTTCCTTCTAAAGAGTCATTTCGACAGAATTCTGAAGACATACGAAAACCTAATCCCTCATATCTTTGTTATTCAGAATGAGACGAGATTGGCGCAAGCCGAATGACGATTCATCTGTGGTTACAGAGTGATTGTGCTGAGCCGCCGTCCTGCCAGTGTGAAAATATCCTGGAGAGTAATAGGCTGAGGTAATAACTAGTTCCGAAATTTACATTATTTTGTTCTCTATGTCGATGCTTTTGTTTCGTTCGGATTTGGGAGCATCGTGCACACCAACGATTACCTGAGTAACCCCCACGACTTTGGCCTTGATTGGGGCTTAGACTGAGCCAGGACATAGTTTGTAACTGTGCGATCCGTACCTATCTGATTTAAACAAGGTCTCCACCACAAAATGTGTGGGATTTTGCAGCAACATTTCCTTCATGTCATTTCCTTGCACCTTCAATATCAGTTCTTCCAGGCAAAATAAACATAGGTATAGCCAGAGTTGAATGTATTTATTCAAAGCATATTTGCAGATTCATACACACATGCATAACATGCAATATGTTTGACACATGCACAATGCAATCCAAACAACCACCACAAGCTTGTAGGTATTCTGATATAACATGATACGCTTCCTGGGCAATTGACTGCAACCTGCATTTCATGCCTTATGACCTGCTATGCCATGCTCTTCTGTTCTGTTGCCCAGGCTTCTAATTTGTATGATGGACTGGAAACTGCAACTGCATTGTTGGAGCTGTACTGAGATCCTGGAAACAAAATGTCATCCATTATTGGCACGTTTCATTCGGAGAATAAAAAATTCAACATTTGCAGTCACAATCCTGGAGAATAAAATGTCCTTAGGCCTCCATACTCCAGGGGAGAACCCAAAATTCCCACCCTCATTAGACGTCATTTAAAATAGTTACAAAAATTGTCATTTCATCATTTGACCACCCTTGGATACGTCGCCGTTAAGAAAGGACAATATCCGTACTAGAGTAGGATAATTAACAAATTATTGGGACGGTCTCGCCCGATTCATGTTTTGATCTAGGATAAAGACAACGTAATTTCATGATTAGGAGCATATATCTTCAGTATATTGATTCCCATATAACAGAAGAAAAAAGGTATTGACCGTATTGACGTTTGAGATCCTATTAAAGGCGAAAGGAATTGAGGTCAAGCAGCGGTCTCGAAATTGTGTAAATATTGCAGTCATGTTTACACAGCGACCACGCTTTGACCGCGCATATCGCCTCGCTGCTTTGTCCCCTTCCCTTTGTGCGAAGATCTTTGTCTCGATTGGTTGGGTATACTCGGGTTGAGACAAAGTTTTGAGAACTTTCCCGAGAAAAGACCTAGTAAGTGCGAGTGAATTAAGTGGGCGTGTTTGAAGTGAATTAGGGTCCAGTAAAGGGGTGTAAGTATGCTTGTAAGTAAGCGGCTTGTATGCTTTTATCAATCATCTTTTTTGGACTCCGACACCAGTAGCTTTCTGGTTTTTTAGGGGGGGGGGTCCGAGACCATTTTTTTATTCTCCGACTCCATGGGCGGGAATATCTTCTTTTTCTTGGAGGGCTCCGATACAAATTCTTTATTCTCCGACTCCAGGTCAGCGAACCACTTTTCCCACCCTGCGTCACACCTCAGGTATCGAATGCTGCCGAGGTCCGATCGTCTACGACGGAACATCGAAGTACCATGATGTTCACTATCTCCATGTCCTCATGCATGAAGGCGGCAACAGGGATTTCTTTCTAAACACGGAATCATTCTTGGTTCTACAAACTTCAGCATGGGGGCCAACCAAAACCTTATCATGGAAAATTAACCCCAAAGGAGTCATTGTCATCTGGAGAAATGTTAGGAGGTTCCTGCCGGGCTGAGATCACCTGCAAATGAGAGGCGACAGGATTCACACGGGCCGAAGCATTCGGCGGCTACCAGACCATCGTCCAGTTACATGGTCACAACCCATGTGATTCCCTTACCTGAGCCGAGCATGTGCAGCGCTTGCTGCCAAGCAGAACCAGCACTGATTCAGCTTCGCAGCTTTCCAGACTTGTGCTCTGCAAGGCACAAGTCTAGGAAGTGGGAGGATTTTTTTTCTCGCGCATTGGTGAATCGAATGAGTTTTCACTTCTTGAGGTCTGCAGCACTTTCTCCATATTCCACTCACTCACAGCCATATTCCACCCCACACCCTCCTCTCGTCATATCGCTCGACAGAATTTATTTATTTACACACACCCTTTCTGGGTGTGAGTTATTCTTGGGTCACTCTCTGTTCATCTTTCAGCCTGTCCCGCGATCTTATCAGCATTGCTTGTCAGGAACGTTTGTTAAATTATCTTACTATTCCCTATTTTAGCACTTTATCGCAACCCTGCGCGAGCGACTACGCTTAAATCTATAAGAATTACATTACTTATTACCATTTACAAATTGTATTCCTACATATACCAGGATGTCCTTACAAATTCGTGGAAAATGTATCATGGTCGTACGAAGCATAACTTGGTATACTTATCGCATGTACACACAACTTACCTTTCTAAGCTTAATTCGGGACGGGGCATTTGGTGACTTTTGGTTATGTATAGTGGTATCTTTACTTAACAATACAAAAAACTAGTTTTGATTATTAGCTTACACGCGGTAACGCGGATTATCATTGTCGTATAAGTATGGCCTACGGTTCAAGGTCAAATTACTAGTAGATTTCTGTTTCACCAAGCTTCAGTCTAGTGACCGACGGAAGATAATTGTGGCCGCGAAATACGGGTTCACCCCGACGCCATGAACCTCGCTTGAGGCTCTGATCCGAATGTTCTACTTCATGATCTTTTTGGGGCTGACTGGAGTTCTGTTTTTAATTCTCCCTCCGTCACGCTCAAGTATAACTGTTTTCTGGCTATATTTTACCCATCATTCACATTCATGCTCGCATAAGGACTGTTAAAATTAGGATCCCTAGCGCCCCGGTTGTATCGGAAGGAACGAAAGCTTTAATATGTCGCCGCCGTGGTGCACTGGCTGTCTATGGATACCAGTCTACGGAATACAGGGACGTCAACCGAGCTGTACGATCGGCTATAAGGCGTTATAATCGCGATGATGTCCAGTGGGGCATCCGTGAGATGGGCGGAGGTCAATGTGGCGCCATATCAGGCCTTCGTCGGCGGCAATCAGGCCATTTGTAAGCTGCCCGACGCGACAGCTGATGACCTTAACCGATTTTTTTGTCCGTGGGCCATTGTGTGGCTGACGAGGTTAGAAATATGGGGGCGACGCCGAGTATTCCCTGCTGTTTGCCGCGTGTCGGTACCTGTGCTTCTACCCTGATGCCGTTGTCGCTATCAGAGCTGCGAGCCGTCGCCTTTGGGATGAACGGCTCGTCGGCCTACGGCGAGGACGGCATCAACATCCACATGTTCAGGGTGTACTTCGACTCGATATGTGCGGTGCTCCTGCATTTGGTCAATTCCAGCATTACTCAATCCGACCTTCCTGATTCTTGGAAGCACTCCCTCGTTTATCCCATTTTCAAATTCGGTGATCACTCCAGGTCTCCCAATGTCCATCCTATCTCCATCGTCGGGGCGAGGATGGCCGAGTGGTTAAGGTGTCGGTCCAAACCAAAGGTCCCGGGTTCGACTCTAGCGCCACTCAGGACATTTCCGAATCCCGCAGCCCACCGGCGAAACAGTGTGGGCGGCGCCATTAGCCGTGAATGTGCATAAAGTGTGTCGTGAACCAACCAATTAACCACAACAACTATCTCCATCGTCCCAGTCATTGCGAAAATTGTAGAGCGTGGCGTCAACCAGCACCGTTTTGGCCTCCCTCGACATCTGGTTTCGTGCAAATGGACTGAAAATTAACGTTGCCAAAACACAGCTGATGCTTTTGGGCAGCCCACACAATGTGCGTGCCTTACCGGAGATCACTGTGAAATTTCGCGACCACTATCTACCCACCATGTCGGAATACAAAAAAAGAAGAATTATATTCGATCGATTGTTCAGCTGGGACACACTCTCAGAAGTGATTCAGCGTTGTTTTGGAGTTCTGGGTGGTCTGTCGTATCTAACACCTTCCACCTGCTGTCATATCCGCGCTGGTCAACGCCCTGGTCTTCTCGCAGATCCGCTGGTGTACTTCTGTGTATGGTAACGGAACCAAAAAGAACCTGTCTCGCATTCCAAACAATTACTTACTATTCGGAAAGAAGTAATTTTCGGCCGCAAAAAAATTGACCACGTTTCGGATCTGCTGAGGAGACTGGGCTGGCTGAATGCGGATAACTTAGCAATGTAACACACCCCGTGTCTCACGCACAAGGTGCGTCGTCATGGTAAGCAAGAGCCACTGGCTCATGACCTCACCACCGTGGCGGAGGTTCGTGACCGAACCACCCGTCAGGACAATCACTTATATGTCCCCCGGTCCCGTACCGAGGTGGGGAAGAGGCGCTTTAGCTCCAGAGCACCACTTATGTTCAACTCATTGCCACCCGAGCTGTTGCGGCTTCCCGTACCAATCTTTGGTCCCCACCTACGGCGGCACTTGTCCAATGTGCCGCCTGTGCCGGGGATTGATTTGCTGCTCGCCCCGATGCATTTTATTTTATTTTTTATTATGACATGTAGGACTCCCGGTTTAGCTGCTTTGTAATATTGACCTTTCCCGCTATGCTGTTTTAGTTAATTGACGCGAGGTTATAGTAGCCACAAGACCATTGTGGATTATCTCAATAAAAAGTTTCTGTCGCGCCGGCGTCCCGTCCGCCTGATGCCCGGTTCACACCGCAACAGACCGAAACGGATAAGAAGCTTTCTTGTCCGCAGAACAAGAACGGCAGAAGTTGGGCACATGGTAACATCGGAAATACTCGAGACGCGAAGTGGTAACACGGACGTATCCTTTTTGGTAGAGACAGGTGCATCATTCATGAATAACACCATCTTTTTGTAGTTTATATGCTGAATATGATGTGGGAGACATCCAAAAGTAGGTGTTCATGACAAAATAATGTTCAAATACAACCCCTCTTCCCTATAATGCTAAATCAAATCGAGTATCCAAAACACATACAACCAATGCGGTGCTTCAGTATAGACCATCTTTGACTGAAATATTGAGCAAATACTTCACCTCCATCCCCAGAGTTCACCTATCTCTCGGCGGTATCCCTTGCCCCGTGCTCGCCGACAACAGAACGCCACGAGGCCGACACAAAAGTTGACTTAAATCCAACTTTTCTTGTTCTTGCCAAACGGCGCCGTTTCTCGTCTGACCCATCTCGATTCACACCGGCAAAGGCCAGAGCCAAAACGGCCGGGGTGGTCGCTTACCATATTTGGTCATGTGACGCCACAAAATCGCACGCGAGCGGCCGGCATCGCCTTTTTTCATCCCATCCTGTCGCGGTGTAAATCGGGCTTGAGTTCGCCAACACTGACACGAGACTGTGGGTGAGTGCGGTCATACCCGGCCTCTGGCCTCTCTGTCACGCCCGCGCCCCGTCCGCCTGGGTTCGCCAACACCGACACGAGACCGTGGGCTAGTGCGGTCACACCCGGCCTCTCTATCACGCGCCAGATCGCGCCTCCCTTCCGCTTTCCGATTCTGCAGCGCGCACCGTGTCGGGTTTCATGTAATCCTCGGATCCGGCCTGGCGGCGCGCGGCTTTGCATAGTGCGACACGAACATTGCTCGCGGCGTCGATGCACGGCTCGGGCGGAGGCGTCGTCCATACGAGGTCGGCGGCGGCCTACCCTGGAAATCGTGCAAGACGATCGACACCCTCACGAGCGTATTTGGATCTCTACAAGACCGGGCAGTGTCTGCAAGTGTGAGACGGTCGAGATATATAGATGCAGAATGCAAATGCCGGCCGAGAAACACGATAAAACAATTGAACGACAGCATTTCGTGGACGCGACTAAATTCAGAACACCTGCCTCTTCTCTTTGTACCAGGGTGTTAATCCGACAACAGGGGCTTCGGCTCGATAACTGAGACGGCATGTGGAACTAACTGTGGAAAACACCAACGTATTAAGACACGGCCTATGCATTCAGACACAAAATTCGTATAATATGCACAAACAATCATAACGCGAGCACAATTAGCCATATCCGGAGGCTCTGCGCGCGACTAACAGGACAGTTCCCATAACGTGAGCATCGCCCAGCTCCATGTAGCACATGGATGCCCAGTAATAACCACCAACATCGAGTAGTGCAGATTGAAAAACAGTCGCATCCGAGTTTGTCTTTAAAGACGTCATTGGAGCGAGGCCGTCTGTCAAGGAGCGCCACGACCGCTCTTCGGTTCACGGTCCGCTCCCCCGAGTCGGCAGCGGGCAGGCCAGTGACAAATGTTCCACAGCCCCCCCCCCCTCAGCCGGCACCACACTGAGTGGTGGCGCCACATTCCCATCCGGGGCCGGCACAGTGACTGCCATGGCCCGCCCTCTCAGCTTCGATCCTCAGTTCAGCCGGATGTTCGTCAGCGTGCGTAGCTCCCACATAGCTGGCCAGTGACATGTCCATCAGTGTGCGGAGCTCCTGGCCAGCTGGCGGGATGTCCATCAATGTGTGTAGCTCCTAGCTCCGCCGGTTGGTGGGATGTCCATCAATGTGTGTAGCTCCTATCTCCGCCGGTTGGTGGGATGTCCGTCAGCGTGTGTAGCTCCTATCTCCGCCGGTTGGTGGGACGTCCATCAATGTGTGTAGCTCCTATCTCCGCCGGTTGGTGGGATGTCCGTCAGCGTGTGTAGCTCCTATCTCCGCCGGTTGGTGGGACGTCCATCAATGTGTGTAGCTCCTATCTCCGCCGGTTGGTGGGACGTCCATCAATGTGTGTAGCTCCTATCTCCGCCGGTTGGTGGGACGTCCATCAATGTGTGTAGCTCCTAGCTCCGCCGGTTGGTGGGATGTCCGTCAGCGTGTGTAGCTCCTAGCTCCGCCCGTTGGTGGGATGTCCGTCAGCGTGTGTAGCTCCTAGCTCCGCCGGTTGGTGGGATGTCCGTCAGCGTGTGTAGCTCCTAGCTCCGCCCGTTGGTGGGATGTCCGTCAGCGTGTGTAGCTCCTATCTCCGCCGGCTGGTGGGATGTCCGTCAATGTGTGTAGCTCCTAGCTCCGCCCGTTGGTGGGATGTCCGTCAGCGTTGTATGTGTAGCTCCGCCGGTTGGTGGGACGTCCATCAATGTGTTAGCTCCGCCCGTTGGTGGGATGTCCGTCAGCGTGTGTAGCTCCTAGCTCCGCCCGTTGGTGGGATGTCCGTCAGCGTGTGTAGCTCCTAGCTCCGCCGGTTGGTGGGATGTCCGTCAGCGTGTGTAGCTCCTAGCTCCGCCCGTTGGTGGGATGTCCGTCTTTAGCTCCGCCGTTGGTGGATGTCCGTGTGTAGCTCCTAGCTCCGCCCGTTGGTGGGATGTCCGTCAGCGTGTGTAGCTCCTAGCTCCGCCGGTTGGTGGGATGTCCATCAGCGTGTGTAGCTCCTAGCTCCGCCCGTTGGTGGGATGTCCGTCAGCGTGTGTAGCTCCTAGCTCCGCCCGTTGGTGGGATGTCCGTCAGCGTGTGTAGCTCCTAGCTCCGCCCGTTGGTGGGATGTCCGTCAGCGTGTGTAGCTCCTATCTCCGCCGGTTGGTGGGATGTCCGTCAGCGTGTGTAGCTCCTAGCTCCGCCGGTTGGTGGGATGTCCGTCAGCGTGTGTAGCTCCTATCTCCGCCGGTTGGTGGGACGTCCATCAATGTGTGTAGCTCCTAGCTCCGCCGGTTGGTGGGACGTCCATCAATGTGTGTAGCTCCTATCTCCGCCGGTTGGTGGGACGTCCATCAATGTGTGTAGCTCCTAGCTCCGCCGGTTGGTGGGATGTCCATCAATGTGTGTAGCTCCTATCTCCGCCGGTTGGTGGGACGTCCATCAATGTGTGTAGCTCCTATCTCCGCCGGTTGGTGGGACGTCCATCAATGTGTGTAGCTCCTAGCTCCGCCGGTTGGTGGGATGTCCGTCAGCGTGTGTAGCTCCTATCTCCGCCGGTTGGTGGGACGTCCATCAATGTGTGTAGCTCCTAGCTCCGCCCGTTGGTGGGATGTCCGTCAGCGTGTGTAGCTCCCGCTCAACCGGCTGGCAGATGTATGTCAGTGATCGTACTTCACGTCGGCTTCGGCCATCACACCGCTTATTTACACAGCCGCGACCTTCCCTTAAAGAGCCGTAAATCTGCCGGCAGCGGCTCTCGGCCGGGCCGCGGGGGGCCGCACTGGGCCGCCAGGCCGGACAGACGTGCACGTCAGGTGTCACGTGACCACTGGCAGCCTGGCCTGCTGGATCGGGGTGACTGACCTAGCGCGCCTCGCCGGCTATTGGCGCTTTCTCATGGCGTTGTGATCAGGGGGTCAGCTGCTTCAATAACCGATCACGATCTAAGCGATATTAAGGCAGCAGGCCTAATTTGTTCCCAACTTGGATCCTTTTTCTTCATGGACATAATTTTTCGGAAGTCAAGAAAGCTAGCTGGTTAGTGATGCAAACCTCCAAATTCACAATTCCAGGCTACTCCCAGCCTTCGCTCATCCATCAAATTTACGCTTTGTGAAAGCGCACGTCCATGCTGTTTAGTGCGTGTGTATGGAACATATGAAACTCCAATGTGACCTTGCATACAATTATTACTTCAGGTCAGTACACCCTTGGCCTGATTGTCTGTCACTCCCATCGACCACTCGGACCTGCCCGCTGGACACGGTCCAAAGCGCAGCTTCCGGTGAAGCGGAAGTGGCTCGCCGCGTCCCGCTCAGCTGCGGTCGCAGTGGCCCGCTTCTAACTAACCATGCTCAACCGATACAATGGGCCAAACGTCATTACAGCTCGACGTCAGTCGAGGGTGTCTTCTGCTCGGCATGTGTGGAGAGCGACGAGCATACTAACAGATGTTGCTGAACTGATGCAAAACGAGGACGAATATGATTGGCAGATGTTGGCAGATGTCGGCGGCATGAAGCGTCGCCGGCAAATTTCAAGCACTTGGCGGCCGGACAAAGGCCGGCACTTTGGAGTGGAGACCCCCATGGAGGGGCGTGGTCCATGACCGAGACAGCGACTCGGACATGGAGCCCTGCTGGCTGGCTCCGGCTGGGGCTTGCGGACACGTCACAGCTATCCGAAGATCGAAAGCCCAACAGCACAAGCAATAGGCCCAGAGCAGAGTGGAGATGTCCAAGAGAGTCGATAAGACAGATCGAGCAGATCGATGAGCAGATCGAGCGGGAGTAAATGTCTGAGAATGAGAAGAGAAATAGAGAGAGAGAAGACAGGGACAGAAATAGAGGAGCGAAATAGCAATGGAAGAGGGGAGACAGAGGGCGACGGAGGATATGAACATGTTGACGATCAGTTGACATTTCGTTGGCTTCAGCATCACTCGGGTTCTTGAAACGGAAATATGGCCCAAAATCACTATACACTAACAGTTCATGTACATTCATTGAGAAGGAAATAGCCATAATAGCCACTGTACGTGGAGGACATGTATCGTGAAATACATAAATAAATAGACAATAGGAGAGGATGGCCACTGACTGCTCCGGCAAGCTCCGAAGCGCGAAGGTGTTTTATAATGGTTCGTATGATATTCTGTAAATATAGTCAAACTAGTTTTGCAAAGAATGCCCGGGCATTCGTAGATTGGATGCACATCGATTAAACAAACAAGGTTACAAATATGGGCAGCAACTCGACGGAGGTAAGTCCTTTTTTAATGCAGCCTGCAACTGGAACTTGTTGACAAGGTGGCCGAAGAGGGCTAACTTACGAAAACTTTGGGTAAGACGCCATGCCACTTTACATAGTACTCACTATCCGAACCTGTATTTTCGTCACAACTTCCACTGCCGAAACGCTATCACTCACTGGCAGCGTTGGACGTTGGAGTGTGCGTTTTTTTCCACCTACGATGGAATGAAGCTGTTGATGAGCGTAAATCTGCCGTGCTGACAGCGCTGTCCGCCGGCGTGATTAACCGATTTCTCGGCATGTTAACCACATTCCAAGATGGCGTCTGTGCGGAAACAAGCACGACAGCTTGACAGAGAAGCCGAGCGAAAAGAAGAAACGAGGCGAAGAAATAGTGAAACACGAGGAACGAGGAACGACGTGCGAGAAATGAAGAGTGAAAGGAAAGGGGAACGGGAGCAGGATAGAGAGAGAGAGAGAGAGAGAGAGAGAGAGAGAGAGAGAGAGAGAGAGAGAGAGAGAGAGAGAGAGAGGGGGAGAGAGAGAGAGAGAGAGAGAGAGAGAGAGAGAGAGTATATATATATATATATATATATATATATATATATATATATATATATATATATATATATATATATATATATATATATATATATATATATATATATATATATATATATATATATATATATATATATATATATATATATATATATATATATATATATATATATATATATATATATATATAGAGAGAGAGAGAGAGAGACAGAGAGAGAGAGAGAGAGAGAGAGAGAGAGAGAGAGAGAGAGAGAGAGAGAGAGAGAGAGAGAGAGAGAGAGAGAGAGAGAGAGAGAGAGAGAGAGAGAGAGAGAGAGAGAGAGAGAGAGAGAGAGAGAGAGAGAGAGAGAGAGAGAGAGAGAGAGAGAGAGAGAGAGAGAGAGAGAGAGAGAGAGAGAGAGAGAGAGAGAGAGAGAGAGAGAGAGAGAGAGAGAGAGAGAGAGAGAGAGAGAGAGAGAGAGAGAGAGAGAGAGAGAGAGAGAGAGAGAGAGAGAGAGAGAGAGAGAGAGAGAGAGAGAGAGAGAGAGAGAGAGAGAGAGAGAGAGAGAGAGAGAGAGAGAGAGAGAGAGAGAGAGAGAGAGAGAGAGAGAGAGAGAGAGAGAGAGAGAGAGAGAGAGAGAGAGAGAGAGAGAGAGAGAGAGAGAGAGAGAGAGAGAGAGAGAGAGAGAGAGAGAGAGAGAGAGAGAGAGAGAGAGAGAGAGAGAGAGAGAGAGAGAGAGAGAGAGAGAGAGAGAGAGAGAGAGAGAGAGAGAGAGAGAGAGAGAGAGAGAGAGAGAGAGAGAGAGAGAGAGAGAGAGAGAGAGAGAGAGAGAGAGAGAGAGAGAGAGAGAGAGAGAGAGAGAGAGAGAGAGAGAGAGAGAGAGAGAGAGAGAGAGAGAGAGAGAGAGAGAGAGAGAGAGAGAGAGAGAGAGAGAGAGAGAGAGAGAGAGAGAGAGAGAGAGAGAGAGAGAGAGAGAGAGAGAGAGAGAGAGAGAGAGAGAGAGAGAGAGAGAGAGAGGAGAGAGAGAGAGAGAGAGAGAGAGAGAGAGAGAGAGAGAGAGAGAGAGAGAGAGAGAGAGAGAGAGAGAGAGAGAGAGAGAGAGAGAGGGAGAAATAAGGAAACTGTGTGGAATATACTGCCACATCCGGTCTATGCCTTCTTGTTTGGCTCCTGACAGCTAATTTTAAACACCACTGCGACAAATACTTAATGACAGACCGTTTGACAGCCACAGGTCCGCCCCTCACGTCCCGCTGAGTCTATCAACCTCCCAGCGCAAATTTCTGGGTGTGCTACTGGTGACAGCGGGTATGCGGGGGAGGGGAGGGGACAGGACCAGGGGGAGCGTCTCGCGGACTCCCAAGCTTGCCGACTGATGCCGAGTCGGTGAATCGCCGTTCGACGGCGGCGCGGCCTGCTTAACGTGAACTGTCGGTCTGCACCAGGAAA
>JAOTOL010001628.1:3152500-3181367 GCA_034440575.1 Imbricaverruca yamaguchii
GGTTCCAACTCGGTGCTGATGAGTGTTACTGCAAACAGACTCGACAATTGCTACGATAAAGCAGTCTCAATTTGATGCGCTAGCTTCAGTGGCATCAGTGGCCACTCGACGGCAAGTATAATGGCAATAGCATCATGCTGCGACCACACCCACAAAAATGCATATGCAGCCAGCCAATATGGCATACATGCGATATTATTGTAATGTTAGTAAATATTCCTCTCCCACGAATCGATATGCAACATGCGGATATTGTTGCAATGCCGATTAATGCATTCCACGAACAAAGGCGACGAAGCTCAGGGATGTATTTTCACAAATTTAATTTCATCGTATACTGTACAGTTATGACGGGAAAAAAACACAACAAAAACATCTATTATCCGTATCATAGTTGTTTGTTTCAGTAATCTCATTAACCCACTGAGTACTTGTTGCACCGCAGCTGCATGCTATCATTCCTGATTATCTGGTTTTAAGGGCGCGCCGACTACAGGGTCATTTCGCACCCATTCTCGGATCATTCGTGATGGGTATATCATAAAGGAGTTCGTGGTGAGACATACGACTTATGCATTATGTTTTTCACTGATTTTATAATTGCATGTAAAGGCAGCGAAATGTTCTCCCCGACAGCTTTGGTAAGCAAACGCAATACTCTGCTCAGTCAATATTAAGTACGTCAAAAGGCAACCGAAACACATTTGTTTTTGCTGTAAGACCGAAGCAGTCGATGCGCCCCTAAGTCCATATAGCCAACCAACCGAAACAATATTTTCCGCATTACCTATCAATACGTCTCTTCGTTCCTTTTACTTGTTGCAATTAGTGATTGCGATAAATCATTTTCCACGGAAAACTCACACAAGTTCATTCCATTAACCATCCAAGTCACGCTTCCACTTATGAATGTCTCACAATGTACATTCACAAGACAGCATACAGCATGCATGCCATGATCTAAGGTCTTCCCTGCTTCATTATCTCTTGCTTTGCATTCACCTCATATGCCTTAATCTCCTTTATGAGGAAGCACCGCTTTCTTCCGGAAGAGTTGCCCCGGTGGCATCCCAGATTAATATTTCACAGCCCACAGCACATCCTTGTCTGATCTTTCAAACGTACACCGGGAGACCCACTCACTCGACCCACAATGTAGGCATCTAGGGTGTTGCTTCACAGGAAGTGACTTCCTGGATTTGACGACCAGTGGCATTTTCCACCGCAGGAACATGAGCTCCGCATGGGAGCTGTTCAAACGTTACCGCTCTCTTCAATTTCTGTTTACGGCAGATTGCTATGATCGAGGGAAGTCTACTCGTCTGTCTTAGCTGCTGTTTTTATTACGACTATGTCAAGAAACAGACATAGTCGTAAGTTCCTCTGAAGGTGCGAACAAACGCAATACATCTTACTTAATATTCTGCAATATGATATTTCTACAGAGAACAAAATGTGGGCTGGTCAAATACCTGTGGATCGCAATTCTTTGCAGGCCAAAACCTTTGATCTGCCAACAAGTAGCTGTAGAAGGGTGGCGTATAATTCACGGAATAGGAGCTTCAGAAGCAGTCACATACATTTCACGACACCACTTGGTCCACATTTCGGAAAAACCGGATATTTAGACTGGACGGGAAATTCTGCACGAATGTGACATAGTGCAACAACATTTAAACTCACTTCCCTCTGCACATTCAGTACGATGGCCAATAAATACCCAAGAAAGCTCTCGTTTGAATTCAGCTTCATGGTGGCGTAGTGCTCCGGCTATAAAGATGGGCGGCCAGGCAGTTTGCCGCCAGGCGTCACGGTGGAAGCACGTCCGTTTGGAGCTCCAACTTTCCAGATAAGTCGTTGCAGAGCAGGGCAGTAAACTAGTCTAAGCTGTGGATAGGTGTTTAGCAATTACTTCTGTGATTATATCTCATTAGTTTTTATCTGATAAGCACTTTCGTAGAACGCAAATTATACTATAACAACCTAGCGAGGTTACCGAGCGCCATCTTGTTTTCAGGCGCGACCTCGTGGCTTCGATTTTTGTAGTGTAGAGGAATAAGTTTTGGTCTTTTTTGCGTTAAAGCTTAGGTTAGGTTTTAAATAGTAAGCTTCAATTACACTAGGTATATCTCTATATACCGGGTAATTGTAGAGGTATATGGGCTTCTTCATTTTTGGAGTATTTGAGTATTTAGTTTATTTTTCAGTTGGAGATGTTACAAGTGTGTAGATATCATAAGTACATTAGAAAACACTAATACTTTCCTAACATACTTTATTTAGTTTTGTGGTGCATAGTGTGTTTGGTATTTAAGTTTAAGATAGAGTTTAATTGGTACTAAGTTGGTGGTATTCATAAGTGCTGTGTGACTTCAGTTTTCTGTCTAGCCATAAGTGATATCAAAAGTGATATTCATATAGTTGTCTACATGTTTAGAAGACAATTAGATTAGACATTTACTTTATTTAAAGAAAAGGAGAGAAAAAATTGTTTAATAGTTTCTGCTTAGTGTGTTGGTATTCTTGAGGTACTTAGATTATTAACTGACAGTATAGGAGGTAGCGATTTATAGTGAATAATAGTTGTTTTTTTTTGTCGGTTGTTTAGCGAGTTACTTTGAATCTAAATCTAGGCATAAGCTGCAGCCTGTAGGATGGTTTCGACCAGGATGCAGGCACTAGAGGAAGAGATTAGGACCATTAAGGCAGAGCTTTCCAAACTCAAGGTTGCCCTTGTTGCACAGGGTAGGCAAGAAAAAGCAACAAGGGGTCACTCCGTAGCAGGGACATCATATGCCCAGGTGGTCGCAGGCCACCAGGTAGCTGAAGCTTCCCCTACTGTGGAGGTGGCTGGGATTTCTCGAGAGGGGAGTGTTAATAGTGAACAGAGGAGGGGTAGTTCTGGTAGGTCACAGGAGGGGAAGAGGCATGAGGTCAAGGGATGGAGGATTTGGAGACGCGAGCCTAAGGAAAGGGTCAGTGAGTGTCAGGTGGCAAGTGGTAGGGGCGGGAGGAAGCCTAGTCGAACGGCCCAGCGGGCAGGCATATTAACATCGAATAGGTTCCAGGCATTGGAGGACTGACCCAGGATAGTATTAGTAAGGAATCAGTGCTGGTTGTAGGCGACTCTCGTGTGCGACATTTAGATCGGGTATTCTGCAAAGGTGGGAGGGACAGGAGGTGCATCACAAGGCCTGGTGTCAAGGTGAAGGGCCTGGTGCCAGTGGTGGCACTGGTCACCAGTGATCACCAGTTTAGTACAGTTATAGTACAGGTAGGGCTAAATAACATAGGTCCTGCTAGGAGTGAGGGGCTGCTGCAGGACTACAGGGCCCTTCTGGCCGCCCTGAAGGGCAACAATAGGAGAGTCATTGTAACTGCAATTTTGCCTAGGGCTGGAGCCTCCCCTGAGTGGAGCTCTAGGGCACTGGCAGCCAACGCCAGGGTAGGTAAGCTCTGTCATGGGTTAGGTTTCACCTTTGTAGACGAGTGGTGCATGTTTTATGCATCATGGGACCTCTATCAGAGAGATGGCCTGCACTTCTCCAAGAAGGGTGTCCATATATTAGGCAAAGTGTATGAGCATGTCCTTCATGGAAACTAGGAAATGGAGTGGGGAGGGATGAAATTGCATTGCCAACTCAGGAATATTCCAATAGTGTCAGCCAAGGCAATACACCCTCAAAGTCAGTAAATAGGGACAGCAGTAGTTCAAGGAGGCAAAGTGATAGTTCATCTAGTGATAAAAGAACTCCTCAGCATGACAAAGCCAAAGGTGGTCATGGAGCATTTGTTAAGTGTATGATGTTTAATGCTCAGAGTATCCAATCCAAATTTGATGAGTTCAAGTGTTATGCTGCTGAGGAGGAACCAGATTTTATTTGCATTACGGAGGCATGGGTCAGTGAAGAGTACTTTGGAGATAACTTGCAAGACTATGAGATCAAGGGATACAATATGTTTTCGTACAATAGGGGTACAGCAGTGAAAGGGGGTGGTGTAATGCTCTATGTGAATAGCTTATTCAGTTCTCAAAAAGTAGCAGGTGAGGATAAAAATGTGTCTGTGGAGTCCATTTGGCTTCATGTCACTGTGGGAAAAGGCAACAGCAATACACTGAGGATAGGAGCTTTCTACCGATCAGGAACCCTGCCACATTCTCAGCAACTGGAGCTTGATAAGGTGATTTGTGAGGAAATCAGTAGTAACTTTCGGAGGAAGTGCCTTATTCTTGGTGACTGTAATCTAAAAGGATATGAAAATGTTGGTGTTCGCTCCCTATCATGCAAAATGTTTAGGAAATGCCATGAAGAGGACCTGTTCTTACACCAGTTTGTATCGGAACCTACCAGGCATGGCTCATTCTTGGACCTTGTATTCTCGGATTTAAGCGACTTGGTTCAAGACTTCAAGACTGTAGGAGAAACTCTGGGAAGAAGTGACCATAACATAGTTAGATTCAAGGCACATGCAGGGGAAACTATTAAGGACAATTTGATAAAGGCTCCAAATTTCAACAGAGCAGACTTTGACTGCATGAGAGCGGCTTTAAGTGCCATCAGATGGGAAGAAGAATTCTCCAATTTAAATGCCTGTGAAATGTGGGAAAAGTTCAAATCTTACGTGACGGAAATTCAGATTCGACAGGTCCCCTAAAAACAAGGATGCAAAAGAAGGCTTACACCAGACTTGATAAAAGCAATTAAAGCTAATAAAGCTGCATTTAGAGTGTTTAAAGAAGCTTCAAATATCGTAAATCTAAAGGCATATCGAAAAGCTAGAGACACTGTGAAGCAAAAAACCAGAGCAGCAAAGCGAGCAAAAGAACTGGATTTAGCTAGGAACTGTAATGGGGACAGTAAAAAGTTCTTTAGTTTCTACAAGCTGAGTAAAGTTTATAGCACAATTGGTCCACTGGAAGTACATGGGACTACATTGGGTGAGGATAGTGAGATAGTTGAGGAGCTGTGCAAGCAGTTTAAATCAGTGTTTACATTGGAAGATATGACGAATTTGCCGACCGTACACCATAGTTCAGTGACATGTGATGTGATAAATGATGTTGATTTCATTGATAGTGATGTTGTTTACAATCATATTAAAAAAATAAAGCCAAACAAGGCAGCAGGACCTGATGACATTTATGCTAGGATTTCGCGGGAAGTTGAAAAGGAACTGGCATTTCCACTTAGTATAATATTTTGTAGATCAGTTTCACAAAATGAAATTCCAACAGATTGGAAAAGGGCAAATGCAATTCCTATTTTCAAGAAAGAAGAAAGAGGGAAAGTTGAAAACTATAGGCTAGTAAGTCTTACATCCCTAGTCTGCAAGGTATTCGAATCAATTATCAAGGATAGAATAGTTAGTTATCTGGAAGGAAGCAAATTGATTCAAGATACTCAACATGGGTTTAGAAAGGGACGATCGTGTCTCACAAATCTTTTGGACTTTTTTAGCTTCGCCACAGAAGAATTTGATCAGGGAAATCAGGTTGATGTAGCATATCTTGACTTTAGTAAGGCCTTTGACAAGGTACCCCATAAACAGTTAATGATACAGCTTCAGACCCATGGTATTGCAGGTAGCATCTTAAAATGGATAGAGTTGTGGCTTTCAGGTAGACAGCAAAGAGTGATGCTAAATGGTACAAAGTCATCATAGCAAAATGTTCTTAGTGGAGTCCCCCAGGGGTCAGTACTGGGGCCACTACTGTTCATTATATTTGTAAATCACATTGAAAGTGGCCTAAGCAGTAAAGTTTTGAAATTTGCGGGTTATTTGAAGGTCTTTAGGGCAATAACAGGTCAAAGTGAGCATATCTCGTTGCAAAAAGACTTAGACGAACTTTTGAAGTGGTCCGAAGAATGGCAAATGAAATTTAATTTTGATAGGTGCAAAATCATGCATGTAGGTAAGCAGCATATGAAGGCTCCATACTTGATGGATGGCCAAGTGCTATCAGTGACTCAACAGGAGAATGATTTAGGTGTTATTCTAAACAAACCAAAAAATTGGGGGCATCAGAACAGACCAAGGAAGTCAGGAAGAAGGCACTAAGAATGCTTGGGGCAATCAATAGGAATGTGTCGTACAGAAGTGAGGAAGTCATCAGGAAGCTTTACTGTGCATATATCAGGCCACATTTGGAATATTGCATCCAAGCTTGATCTCCTAGCTATGAAAAAGATTGTTGGCTTTTAGAGAGAGTACAAAAGAGGGCTACAAAAATGGTGAATGGTATAAGCAACCTGGCATATGAGGAAAGATGAAGAAATTGAATATGTTTTCACTTAGATATAGAAGGCTGAGAGGAGATCTCATCGAAGTCTTTAAATTTGTCCATGGTCTGGAGAGGAGATATTTTGGGGAAATGTTTGAATTTAACAGAAATGATGCAATTAGAGGCCATAAATTCGAAATTAAAGTTAACCACAGCAGAACAAGGTTAAGGCAGACTTTCTTCACCAACAGGGTAGTGGAACACTGGAACCAGCTGCCAGAAAACATTGTCAGTAGCAGCACATTGAACATCTTTAAAAACAGCATAGACAATCATTATAAGAATAGAGGGCTTGCTTTTCAGTATTACAGGGAGGGCCGATTGACAGACTTGATGGGCAACTGGTTCAGTGTACAGAGTGCAACCAAGAAGGGCCCCTGTGGCTCATAGTTGCACTAATCTTTTTTGTCTGTCTTTATGCCATTATATGATCGGACCAGGTCACGTCGGGTCAGTCTGGAGGCACGAGCCGGACGCCCCGCCGGGCCCCTCACCTGTCAATGAGCGCGTCTCCTTCTTGGAGACCCACAGGTTGACGCTGGCCTGAGCAGCCGTCCATAGGCAGCACATGAACACCGCCAGCACGCGCAAGTTACCCATCGCCGCCGACACCGTGAGGCCGCGCGCACACTCGCCGCAGCACACACGACAGCTAGAGGACACCCGGGCTCGCTCGGCGAGCGCCGCGCGCGCGACCCACGCCAGGCGGAAGCGCGTCACCCCACGCCAGGACACCGGACGGCACTGGCAGCGCCTTGGAACTCCGCCGTCGGAAACCTCACGCCGCGCCCGGACACCGGACGGCACTGACAGCGCGCGTGGAACTCCGCCGTCGGAAACCTCACGCCGCGCCCGGACACCGGACGGCACTGACAGCGCGCGTGGAACTCCGCCGTCGGAAACCTCACGCCGCGCCCGGGCACCGGACGGCACTGGCGGCCACTGGACAATGCGCCGACATCGGGCGCAGTTAGTGCCTAGTTACAAATGCGGCCGCTCGGCGGCAGCACTGCGCACCGCAGCCGACGCTCGGGTGAGAATAGAGTCTGCCACATGCATACCTACGGACATTGCCTTGGCAGCAAACTTGTGCTGGACTCGAGTTGAATCGAGAATCGACTCATGAATCATTCACTTTGGCATAAGTCGCGAGTTGAATCGATTCTTTCCCGTAAAATATATCTTCAGTCTTGAGTTGAATCACGTCTTCTTAAAAAAATTAGTCGAATCATGAGTCAATCATTCAAATATTATGTGTGGGCAGTGCACACTGAATAACATGGCTCATGAGTCCCATATACTGAGTCGGATCTGAATCGATTCAAACTTTTGGTCAGTCTGTTTGAGTTGCGAGTCGAATAAGATCTCAAGATCTATGAGTCACATGTGAGTCGACTCAAAACACTTGAGTCGATAACAAGTCTGCATGGGAGGGGGGGGGGGACGACTGAGATCTTCATCGGAGATAACCTTAGCCAGATTGGTCCATACCACTACGGGTCCTCATGCCATGGGTGTCACACCACGGGTCCTTTGTTGTTCACCACCCACTAATGATTATTGTCATTATCTTAAACCAGAGATTCAGTTGTCCGCAGGCGATCGACCAGTTGCCCTTCCATGCTGCTCCTCGCTATTCCAAATCAGCGGATTGACATGCTATATTGAGGAACTGTCTGCGAGTATGTATTAGTTAATATCTTTCATTTTACCATCCTCCAGGGCCAGCTAATATTATGCATACTAGAAATAATCATCCATTTTCAAAACATCCTAAAAAAAAACTGGCGCACATGTTAAGCAATTTGAATGGGATGGTGTGCCATTATCGGGTAAAGACGCAATATAACGGGCTATTTCCCAAATAATATCATATCCGCCGCCCAGTGATACATTATTCGTGGAATATGCTGGAATATATCACTTTCTCAACACTGAATCAGCATCCTTTCGAATGAAATATCGACATCATGCCTCTTGATCTGTGTTACGAAGTCTTCATGCCTCATTTCTAACCGTACCTTGGTGATAAGTAGCGTGTTCATGAGTACCAGCATGAACCTGGTTACACGAACATCTCATAAATAGTGTTGGATAAGCAGACGGCAATGAAAACTAGTATTCTGATGCCACAGGTTTGATAATATATATTTGATTACCATAAATTTTCCTCCACATGCAGGATTACAGAGTGCAAATGAATGGAGCATAATTCCAGGCAAAGGGATTAGCTGTTATGTCGTCTGTTATGCAATAACACCTTATATCATGACTTTTAGTCGTTACATGACCATGAGTACTGCCAAATTAAGTATCCATCAAAACAAGCGAAAACAAATCATACACTTATAAGTACATTCTTGGCTCAGTCTTGAGCTTGAAGGACACAGGTTTTTTAAGCGATGTCGTTTTCATGGCGAAATTTGGCATCCTATTGTACTCGTTTCGATATCTCACACCTAACGGAAAACAATTATTTTAACATTGCCGCTGCCTAAGCCTTGTACGGTGCAACCAATTTCGGCCATGGAAGGGAAGAATGGATGTCGTTTTCCATAACATTCTCATCGTTTCTTTAGGCGATTGATGGGGACTAACCTCTCTGCTTCCCCTAACCGGGAACATACCTGCATTTTTGTTTGCCTATGAGAGTGTTTTTAGGAATCTTGTGAGGGCTCCTGATCTGGGGCCACCAGACAGCATGATGTCTGGGGCCACCAGACAGCATGATGTCTGGGGCCACCAGACAGCATGATGTCTGGGGCCACCAGACAGCATGATGTCTGGGGCCACCAGACAGCATGATGTCTGGGGTCACCGGACAACATGATGGGCCTCCCGCTTGGTGTAACAGCCGTTTAGTGGCTGGTGAAACCCAGCGGCCCCTCTGAAGCCTCCAGGCCAGGTGGTCCAATAAAACACGGGAAAACCTCCAGTTGGACTTCGGAGGCCTTTGTGACCTTAATGGACCCCCTGCCACGACTGATGAATGAGCCTTCTGCTCTGGAACCGGCAGTGAACAAGATGGACGTCCTGCCAGACATTGGAACCTTTAAGTAAGCTCTAAGCGTCCCTGCCAAGTGTACTGACTTAGGATCTCCAGATCACATGACGGGATTTCCTCCTGCTGGGCATTGGGAATTCTTTTATGAGCTCTAGGAACCTTATGCCTATTATGCTGAGCTTGCTCTTCTGGGGCCCAGACAGCATTACAAAGGTTCCTTTTGGGCGTTTGCGAATTTTCATGAGCTCCGGGGCCTTCTGTCAAGACATTTGTGTCTCTTGACCTGGGACCTCCAGACAATGTGACAGGTTCCCGTGTCAGGTATTGGGGTTTGTCATGTTTGTCAGTGAATCTTGCCAAGAATAATGGGCCTCCTGGCCAGGGGCCTTCTGTTCGATGTTCACGTGCATCAAGACAACCCACGCTCAGCCCACACTCAACCCACGCTTAGCCCACGCTCATCCCACGCTTAACCCACGCTCATCCCACGCTTAGTCCACCAGTAGCCCACGCTCAGCTCACGCTCAGCCGACGCTCAGCCCACGCTCAACCCACGTTCAATCCACGCTCAACCCACGCTCAGCCCACGTTCAATCCGCGCTCAACCCACGCTTAGCCCACGTTCGGTCCACGCTTAGCCTACGCTCAGCCCATGTACGATGCATCTTCAGAATCGCTGAAATCCTGCTACGTGTCATGCCTTGACTTAACGCCTCCATTTTCGCATTCGGACTTCCATTGCGTGCAATACCTTGCGAGCGCTCACAGCTTAAAAACCAAGTTGTAGAAAGACGGCACTACGTTAGGTCGAGAAAATAACTATGCGAATTGCACAAAATGTCTGCCGTTACTCGATGATTCTCGAGATGCACCGGTAATACGCCTGCATTCTGTACTTTTTCCAATTATTGCCATTGGTGGCTCTGCTCCTGTTGCTTAATTTCACATGGGGAAATTAGCACGCGACAACATAGCGGAGCAGTGGTAACCATTCCTGTAGGGTCAGAAGGCTGGTGAAATATGCTCCATAGGTGAGGAAAGTTGTCAAGTATGCCGCTGATCCTTGGTCGCACGGAAGAGAGTAACTCGTATCCATGGATTAACCATAGCGGCGTTACGAAGACAGAGAAGCGCACCAAATTTCCCGCGAAGCAATGATTTGTCGAGGTCAGCAAAAAGCGGTCAGACGAAAACAAAATGTTTCGATATTGAGCTATTCCAGATGCGAACTCCAAGTGATACGTGGAAGCTTGTATGGTCATTGTAGGTGGCTCCTGATGGAAGTGGCTCCGTGTAACAAAATGGGCAATGCAGTTCATATGCGAATGTGTGTTTGTTGTTGTTGCGATTCGTATGTAAATGAAGTACTTCAACTGAATACACACTATTTGCATCTAAACGATACCACAATCAGCTAACCTTTGGCTTTAAACCAAAGCTGGAGCCTCAGAAGAAGACAAAAGGGTGGTGCTCTCAATCTTGAGCCAAGTGATGTGGGAGTTGAGCCGTTTTTAGCTAGGTTCCCAGCAGTGGCGGATCTAGGGGGGCCATGTGATAATGCCTCCTCTGGCCCCGAAGGAATCCAAGGGGCCGCGGAACACGTATGTTAATACAGACTGTGACGAAGCACATGATACATTTGTTGCTCCAGGGGGTATTCAGGCGACCGGAGAGGGCCCCAGTGCCGACAACTGAAAGACCCTTGAGTCGACGACGTGAGGGCCACTTGGGCCGACAAAAGAGGCCCCGGACCGGTCGAGATTGTCACGAGCCGATGAAGAGGGCCCCCGAGTCGACGGAGAGCTGTCACGGGCAGATCCCAAGGGCCCCGGTCCGGGCCAATGCGAAGGATCACTTGATCGACGGAGGGGACTCGGGTCGTTGGAAGAGCCCCTGGTCTGGTGGCGATGGCCCGACCAGTAAGAAAGGCACCTGAGCCAACGGAGAGGACCTTTGAGCCGACAGAGATGGAAGAGGGCTCACACATTTTTTAAGTGTCCCTGGTAGACTGGGCCTCCTTTGAGCGATATGAGCCCCTTGACTATTCGAAGCTCACACCATTGGTTCAGGGCCCCTTCTCACTTGCCGGGGCCCTGTACGTCAGGCCGAG
Organism: Imbricaverruca yamaguchii; assembly: GCA_034440575.1. Classification (NCBI taxonomy): domain Eukaryota; kingdom Metazoa; phylum Arthropoda; class Thecostraca; family Neoverrucidae; genus Imbricaverruca; species Imbricaverruca yamaguchii. The sequence goes on from JAOTOL010001628.1 coordinate 3,163,898, forward strand.
GGCCCTTCCAATGACCCGAGCCCTCTTCGTCAGGCTAGGATTCCTCATATTTGTCTGGACCCCCAGGACAGCCTAGGAGCCCTTCATAGAGGTTCGGGCCCTCTCCAACGGCCCTGGACCCACTGGCGACCGGGGGCCCTTTCCATCGATCAAGTATTCCTCTTCGTTGACTCAGGATCCCTCTTTACCGCTCAGAACACTCTCTGTCAGACTGAAAGCCCTTTCAACTACCCAGTGGTTCCTCAATCAATCCAGGGTCATTCATTTCGACTTGGGTCCCTTAATCTACCCAGGTGCCTTTCTGTCAGCTCAGGGCCCTCCAAAGGCCCGGGATCTTTCCCGGCGAATATGACCCTATTTGTTGGCTGAGGGCCTTGGGACTCCTCTTCCAGCCGTCAGTTTCAGGGGAAGGGGATAGGGTACAGTTGGAAGAGGCGATATAAATTTTGGGTGCAAGTGATGAGATGACATAAGATGAGATTTGAATTTAGCGCCCCTTTTCTTCGTAAGAGAAGAGACACTAAAGTCCAGGGGCCAGGGGGCACCGAAACTTTAGATAGCCATCCTTGTGTTAAGTCCTCGTTTCGCCACTGGTATCACATTAACAATAAGATTATTCCTGTACAAGCGGCTTGGATAGAATACAAAACATGCGTGCAAATTGAGTTGACTCCACCAAACCCACGAAGACTAAAACTAGTTGTGGTAAGATGCTTCCTGCAATACAACCCAGATAGTTCCAGAGCGCATCCACCCTCCTTCCCTCGGGCAACAAAATATTTCATGATAGAGGCACTAAATCCAGGAGGTACCATAACGATGTATCCCTCCATTGGTCTGGTCCTGGATCCGCCCCTGCTTTCCAGAGATGTAAGCGACTGAGCGAGGATGCCAAAATTGATACATACGAAAGATGAAAAGTTTTTCTTGCTATAGATGCTTGCTTGTTTCCGATGTCCATATCCTCACACACGCACGGTGGCCGTATGCCACCTTAGACTGTCTAAAGGTCAACAATCGTCGGTGGTCTAGAATTCCTCGTCTGGTCTAGAATTCCACAATCATTGGTGATAGATGCCCGCCCTCGACTGAACCAAAGTTCAACAATCGTTGGTCCCAGACTCAGCCATCGACCGGTTTAAAATTCGGTAATCGTCGGTAGCAGACTCGTCAACTTGGGAACAGTTACTTCATAATTTATTATGGCATCGCTTGCGAATCTCATTTGTTTGCTTTTTAGCATTGGTGCACGCTATGGCGCTTTGATGTGCAATATTAAATGATGGAAGTGATCTTATGCTAACGTCTAGTAAACTCACATTGCTATGCGTTAAAATATCACTTACACTACACATAAAATTACCGTAAAAGTTGGCATGGAATTCGGCCCCTGTTTCATAACAGTGACCAAGCTTCACTCCGTGCAACTTAATGCTAAATCACGAGCCATATACTTGTCCTCAGTCACTATAGGGTATGCATGAAGAGAAGAACTGATAGCCAACACGCAAATACTCTTACTGCTGCTGCTGCCCGAGCTCCATGTTACTGTATCGATCCGAACAGCAAACTATCCGCAGGCGGCCAGCCTCGAGCGGAAGACACACCCACGCCATAAAACAGTTATTTCGAGGTGGGCGCATCAAATTGCGTCATTTTCATCCGACCCGCAGCGGCCCCGCCTCAGCCGTTTTCGTCGTTATCGCCGTTCAAGGGTCGCAGCGGCGGTAGGCGACTGTGGCTCTCCTTGCCATTATTCACTGAGCCTCTGTGGAGCTGCGCGTCATCGCCAGAATTTACTCAGATGCCCCGAACAGCGCCGGCAGCCAGCCAAGCCGACGGCAGCTGTTTATTACTGTGAATCATCCGGCAGTTCGGCAAGAGGCTGCCGAGGGGGATATTGGGCGACAGGAGCGCGCCTGCACCCTCAGGACACGTGCCGCAACAGCTGGGCACGTGCCGGTAACAGCCCGCGGCAATTTCTCTGAATCGGACAATGGAGCACCGCATCGGCTAGTCCAAACACGGGGACGGGTGGATGGGCCTTATTGCCGTCTGGAAATGCAACCTACTCGTGGGGACCGAGAGGACGACGACAATGAAGGCCTCCCGCTGGAAAATGCTGGGTACATTAGGAACTTCGCCACGTCACATTGTCCTCTGGTGTATTCCTGAAAATGAATTGACATGGCGGAACAAGACTGGAAGCCAGAGCGCGCCTGGTCGTCTATCCTATTGTAACATTATGATTTAGTGTTCATGATGTGCTATGTATGAAGGTTTGAAATTTCGCATTGTTATCATCCAATCTGGCCGTCTATTTCTTTAATGCGGAAACAAAGCGTATTCCCAGCGGTCGGAATGAAAGCATGCTTTAATAATTTATTTTTCATGTAGTACTTCAAGAACATTTTGCCAACAGATCCAGGAGGATAGTCGGCAATTATTTGATAACATTGGCATATTTGCTTCATTGCAACAAAACTGATGAGGTGACTGCACATGATCGAAGGAGTAGCGACTCTAGTTTTCTCACTCAGTGCGTGCATTTTTCGGAATCACCAAGTATGCGTTCACAGTCTAAGCTTTTCGGAATAATTAGCTTTCCAAACACATAGCTTTTCGCAACCATTGAACAGTACAACTTCTCCTTTTTTACTAGCTATGCCTGCACTATTTCTGTTGCGTAATTCTGTTTCCCTTTGGGAAAACAAGCTTCGAACGATTGACCTTATTTCACAAAATTCCTCTCTGCATCACTTTGTGGATTTCTTACTTAAGATTCCGCCGCTTTGGTGCTCTCTTAAGTATAAAATATTTACAAGGTACGCACAAGTAAAATGTGGTTCTACACTTTTGACCTGTTATCACGTTGCATTAGCCTGTTAGGAAACAATACTTTAACAGCGAATATTCGCATCCTTGATGTGCTTAGTGTTGCTTTCCTTTATTGGTCATCCCTTTCGCCGCCCTCCACAATTACCTGCTCCTTCAGCTTTCCACTCTTTCACGTGCATTCAAGATTCAGGGCGTAATACTATGATCCGGCCATTAGTGTCTTCGCTTCGGGTTGAAGAGCACTGTAGCGATATTGCGGACCTTACGGCAGCAGGATGAAACATCGCATGTGAAACCCCCCGTGTCCATAGATCGCAGTCCAGAACAGTCATGGGAATGTGTGAGATCCCAGTGTCCATAGATCGCAGTCCAGAACAGTCATAGGAATGTGTGAGATCCCAGTGTCCATAGATCGCAGTCCAGAACAGTCATGGGAATGTGTGAGATCCCAGTGTCCATAGATCGCAGTCCAGAACAGTCATGGGAATGTGTGAGATCCCAGTGTCCATAGATCGCAGTCCAAAACAGTGGCAATGTGTGAGACCCCAGTGCCCATAGATCAAAGTCCAGAACAGTCATGGGAATGTGTGAGATCCCAGTGTCCATAGATCGCAGTCCGGAGCAGTCATGGGAATGTGTGAGATCCCAGTGTCCATAGATCGCAGTCCAGAACAGTGGCAATATGCATCACGAGCGTTCAATCAGAAGGTGGTCAGTACCAAGCGCTAGCGATAGATGCTCACTTCGGAGTGAAACTGGAGATTCTAGGGGCGAAATTGTGCGTAGACGAAACACCGGGCAGATTGTTAGGTTTGCCCATGATCATGCACCGGGATTGTCAATAATATTTTGGTGGACGTTGAGTAGTATAAGTGAAATTGCATGCTGGTATCAATCCCGAACTGTAGCACTCCATGCAATGCCCCTTCAGATCATAAGTCGGGTAGGAGACCTTGAAGCTCCTCCATTGTTACAGCGCCTTGCCCCTCCTCTCCCCCGCCACACCCGACAATCACCACCGATAGCGGTGGTCCGCATCTCAACAGCAGTATGCGCCAGCTGCATAGTCCTGCTGTCGTTTTGCATGCTCCCAACGGCACTGCAATCCTTTGGGTCTGAGTTGGTGGCTGTGGTTGAGTTCTCCGTTGAGTCTAAGGGATCCTCAACCACTTGGACAGTCACGCACTTCCTAGAGGCCCAGTTGACATACGAATATAGAAGATGGAGCCTACGTTCAAGCAATGAAGCTGCATAGGGGAGTGGCCGTCATCCCCAACTCCCTCCCTTCCCGTGTTCAAATCCAGTCGCGAAGAAGCTGTGCTTTGGGCTCTGAAACCTTATCACCTGTGGCATTTCGGTCCGCTACAGGGCACATCCCTTCTTTAACGAGCGACCCGGGGAAACTTTCACCGCCCAAGGATCTGAGCCCATAGATCAGGCTTATTCGACTCACTGCGGACCTTGTAGTACGAGGCCGACTCGATGATTCGGTGGCATTAACAGCTCGTCTAATCTGCTCACAAAGGCAGCCGATGCCTATTTGTAGTCATGGAGCGGCCGGCTGCAGGGCCACGAGAGGCAATTACCACTCATCAAATTTAAGACAACGCCATGAAGTCGATTGTTTTGGCCTGCATGTTTCGGCCTGCATGTTTTGGCCTGCATGTTTCGACCTGCATGATTACATAATGCGAGCTCGCAGCACTCTGTTGCCAGAGTGTTTGATGGTAATGCGTTGTTTAAAGGCCAACGAGCGCACGTGAATTGAGCTCGGCTGTCGTAAATACGATCGGCTGTTAGGTTCACACTAGGCACTGGGCGGCGGTACATGGGTTCGGCTATTAGGTCCAAACTGGCCACTGGGCGGCGGTACATGGGCTCGGCTGTTAGACCCACACTAGTCACTAGGCGGCGGAAAACAACAGCCGAGCCGCAGTGACAGTGCATGGCTCCATGCTCTCTTGCATTACTTTAAGCATAGAAACAGTTCAGAACAAGCCACATGTGCACACCTTCGGTACACATCCGCATGTGAATGCAACGCAAGAAGCTTCATCGTGGCTTGAACCAACATGGGTATGTCGGATGTTGTATAACTGCTTTCAATTTGCAATGCCGCGTCGGTCTGTCCAATACCTACCAACTGCCTTGCCGCTCTCTTCATATTACAGTGCTATTCACACGCACGACACTTAACCTGCCTTCGTGGATAGCGCTGTACCGGTGTCTTCTGCTTCACGGCTGCCAGCCCGCGAGCACAAACAATTGGAATAATGTCTATAGCTACGTACTACTGGCAATTATGTTTTATTTTACCGCTAATATGAAGCTTGCAACATCTTGAAACACTTGAGAATTCCTGGAGTATGTCCGAATTGATAAGGCCTTGCAAAGGAAAGGAAGATGCGTTCGTCGAATATAGAGCAAACTAACTGACTCCATGGGACAGAAGTGATGAGTTTAGGGCCAGTTGAATTGCTTCAGCGCTAGCAGTTGCTGCCATAAAACGAACATCTGCGTTAAAGCCAACACTTGTCGGTCAAATCGATACCAGTATGTTAACAGGCCCCGTAACCATGGCGAAAACACGCAAGTCGATTGAAGCAAGTAATAAACACTGAATACACATATACTTCCACCTGCCTGCCTACTTAGATAGAAAGCATATGTGACACATTGGGCATTAATTATCCCCGCGTCGTCGCTCCGACTGAACTGGCTTGTTAGACATGAACCCGATATAGCACCTTAGACAACTCATTGTCTTCGATCCGACAGAACTTGTCTTGGACTTGCTGCCTTTTTACCCCTTCGTCACTCCCGTCTCGCAACCCCTTCCGCAGCCCTGACGGTGTGCCGGTGGCGGCGGGGAGGAGGATAGGGGGGGGTGACTGTGCTAGTTGATAAATCTGGTAGTTGCTGGAGCCTGAGCGGGTTTGATTGAATTTCCTGTCGGGCCGGCTGTCTGTCCCGGCAGACCAGGGTTGTGACAGGAGAGGGAAATTCGCCGGTGATTTATTTGATGGTGTGGGAGGGTTCTGGTGTAATTTCTCGGGTCAGAGGATGGCAGCAGCCTCGACTGCGCTTCAGCGGCCGCGAGTGTCTCCGCCACTTGTACCCAGCTGGCTTCAGGAGTGTGCTTTAGGTGACGCTATGTAAGAAATCGGGAACGCACCGCATAGTTTTAATTAAACCTTTAATAACAACGATACCGCCATCGATGCAGCAGTGCTTCGGCCACTCATGGTTAAGCCACGTCGAAGCAAATACAAACTATTAGCAGAATCACATTGCATGACAACATTGCTCTCAATTATACCAAGTTCGGTAACGTGGAACTGACTTGCATAGGAACCGTTGTCTAGCCGGCGGAAGTATATGGCCACAGACACGTGACAACGAATGAGGTACATCCGTTGCCAAAGTGATCGCACTTCGACATTACAGCGACTGAACGGTCACTGAACGGTCACTCATCGGTCACTCATCGCTCACTGAGCGGTCACTGAATGGTCACTGGACGGTCACTGATCGTTCACTGAACGGTCAGTGACGCGACACTGGTAACACTATATATATTAACGATATATAACGACCGGTGGGGTCAGCATTCACAATGAGCGCCTCAGTAGAGGCCATCTGAGGTCACCAGGTGACGAGGGTCGCTTGCACAGAACATCATAGTCAGCACATCGACGAGCGACGCGAACCGGCGTTTGTACCGAGTGGTCACACCGATGCCGGTCAGTGATCGATTTACTACCAGTTGAGTGGGTGTCATAGAAGACCAGCTACTCTCCCCAATCCAGACTCTTTCGGAAGTCCAACTACAAATTTCCCAAGTCTAATTAGGAAATGCAGCGTGTAAAGAAGCAAGAATGAGAGGATCATTTATCCAGACAATTCTACCACGATGTTTACATAATTGTTTACGAGTGATGGCTGCTGTAACGTTAACAATGTGATTTCCACGAGCGACGGGAAAAGCGACTGGACAGAAAAGGCGACGGGAGTCTCCTTCCGTGTTTCTGGTAAACAAATATATCTGAGCGGCCCAGCCTGGCTCCATTGTCTCGCGTCCTGCTTGGTCTCCATTGTCCGTTTGACGTCATAATAAACTCATTTTTGCAGCGTCTCTCGTTCCAAATGCTGATGCCAGTGAAAGGCAGATGTGCTGTCTGAATTTTGACTTTTGATCCGCTTCCTTCTCCCGATTTTCTTCATGAAGCTGCTTGCTCTTAATTTTTGCTCCAAGAAAAATCTTCGCGGTAGCATATTCGTTTGTGGGCAACTGCTAACAATGTTCACGGTGTGATGCAAAATTTCAGGTTGCAATTTTCTCTCTCACAACCAGAGCTGGTCCTTGCATTTAGATATTTACGAACATCCATCCCAGCATTGATCTCACAAGTCTCAATCAGTGTTCAAAGAAAGGGATTCACGCGGCAACATTTCCTCGAGACCAGCTTACCAGCTACAGCTACCAGCTACAGAGTAGCTACAGAGCAGCTACACAGCAGCTACAGCTAGTACTACAGCCGGTTCTGGCCACCCGTCACGGATAGAAAGTGTGCAACAGTTTTGTTTTGCATCTCTGGTCTGGAGTTAAGTTCCAGGGAGGGATGGCAGTTGTTCTTTCTGCCTGTTATTGTGCTGTAATTTGGTGAGTGTATTGCATCCGAAATCACTTCACATCTGCATACCTGCTTGAATGTGCGTGCGTGGCTTTATAAACATTCCAGACTATACGCTTACGACTAATATACATGGAAATTATACTTTAGCGAGGCTTTGACACTTGCTCGTTCAGCGTCCTTACGCACAACACCCCTATAGGCATCTTGCGCTGGTGTTATCTGACATCGGAATATGGACCATGTTTTCTCCTCAGATTTCGTTTTAAATGAGGAGAAAATAATCCATCGTTATAAACCGGTAGATGTATTTACACGCAAGGGTCATTATTCATCAAATGTGTGTTGGGTATGGGACATACAAGTGTGAAGTTGTGGAAGAATGTCACCGGTGCGAGAAGTGCCGACGAGGGAGCGTTCATCTCGCGTGCAGAGCCGGCGCCTTGCATGGCTTCTGCACGTCACGGTGAACGGTCGAGACCTAAATAGCTGGTTGGGCCGGCATTTTCCATGAGCAAGGGGTACGTCATATTTCTGACGGGCCATTATTCTCGCGCCGAGCGCGCAGTTAATACGGCGCGAGTTTATAAGTGATGGCGACGATCAACAGCGTGGCAGCTTCATGGCCGCTTCAGCATGACCCATGCAAATTGATGGTGATCGTGGCATATGCAACCCTGCGTGGAGCATTGATCGTTTTCGTAGATGTGTCACGTTACCCTTCAGAAATAAATTTATAGTGTACATTTCAGGTTTGCTGCCACGCATGCACGTACGCATGAATCCCACGTGTGAATAACCCAAAGCATATTTATCGTGCAGGACACAAATAGAATAAATGATCGAGCCCTTGAAGCCCAGCCAGACCCTCGATACACTGGCACGGGAACTGTGTCAAAGTTGGAGAGGCCGCAGAGTCATTTCGAGGTGTATTCTGTCAATGCAACGCTCATGGAATTCGTGTTAAGTTCGTCCAAAGTTGGGAGGGGCGGAAATGCTGCCCCCTGCTCCTCGAGTTCCTTGCCATTTCCTCGACATGCATGCATATGTAGCATTGTGTGACATACGCACTAGGAATATGCTGGTATGGCACAGGAAAAGCACGATACAGACGATACAGACGTTTGAGACGGTGAACCATGGGGTGTTTCATGTTGGTACATGTTGGTAACCGTTTGCATATGTTGGTGCATGTTGGTATATGATGGTATATGATGGCATTTGTTGGTACATGTTGATGCATGTTGGTATACGATGATGTAAGCTGATACATGCTGGCAAATGATGGTATGTGATGGTTTATGCTGCTACATGCTGTATACGACGATACATGATGGCGTATGTTGGTGCATGGTGGTACATGTTTGTATGCTATTGCATAAGTTGGTACATGTTGGTAAATGATGGTATGTAATGGTTTATGTTGGTACATGTTGGCATACGAGGGTACATGATGATATATGTTGGTAATTCATGAATCAATTTACTTTTTGATGAGTCACGAGTTGAATCATTTCTTTTCCCGAAAATATATCTTGAGTTGTGAGTTAAATCACATCTTTCTATAAAATTAGCTGCATCATAAGTCAATCATTCAAATCACAATGAATCACACGAGTCTTGTGACTCAAATGCAAGCTATGAAAAAAATGACATAGAGCATGTATCTTTGTGAATCGCATGCGATGACACAAAGTAGGGAGCAAAACACAACACAATTATTCATGCCTAGCATTACAATTGTCAAATTATCAGCTGCCAGTGAGTAAATAATCAGGGGTACTGAAGTTGTTCACCAAAAAAAAAAAAACAGTGACAGTAACCACCAGGGTGGGAAACTTGCTTTCCGGGTTTCGAGTCGGAGTGCAAATATATTTCTTTCGGAGTACATTTTCATGGACATATAATTTTTCATACATGGAATCTATTTGCCGGTAACCGACGAGAAAAGCATATGTACCTAGTCAGTGTCTACGTATTATGCACAAGTAATACACCTAATAATTTTTGGTCACATCAAAGCATAGAAACATAGAAGTGAGCAATGGATGGCACCGCAAGACAGGAAGTTATGATCATCTCAGCTTTGTCTCTCATAAATCACAGGAGCAATGCGCCTTCCTTTCACTGTTGGTCTCAGCACAATGCTAGGCAAGATGAAAAACACAAATAGTTCACGCTTCACCCTCAGCTCAGAGCACACACCTACCTACATACGCATCCAATTCCATGCGCGATACAGACCCAACACCACTACCTCACACGCAGTCGGAAGCGACGGCGGTGCGCAAAGGATCAGGCAAGGTCTTGTGTTTGTAGCATGACACTGTTAAGTGTTCAAAACATGTGTTCAAACTTGCTAATGGTTATGACGTCATTTAAAGATACCTTGCATTGATTGGTTGAAAGACAGTTTTCATGACAGAAAATGCTAACGCAGCAAATTCCGATCGGCGGCCTCCGGCACTCCGGAAGCGTCTCTTAAAACGGTCAGTTTTTCCCACTATGGGGTGGCTCGAAAGCAGGTTTCTGGAGACGCACCGGCCGAATTCGTAGCGACCGGAGGACACTATATTCAGTGCGCAGGCGCGAAGTTTGGCGCGTCGTCGTCGGCATTTCCGCTGGTTGTGGTTTCGTGTGGTATGTGTTCGGATGCTGTCTGTGTGCTTGATGGTACGAAAAGTGTATAGTTATTTGGTAACCGTAAGTAGAATAACATGTTTCGTGGATATTTTCTTCAATTTTGTATTAGTTTTTTAGTGGTATTTTTGTTCCTTCTGCATGTTTGTGTCGGAGTACATGTGGAAGTACAGAGCCCTTTCTATCCAGTATGAATCCGGAGTGCAAAAATGTTTTAAGATATGAAATCTCTTAAGAAGTGCGTTAATTCCTACCCTGGTAACAACAAATATGTAGTTACCTATTAATGCTAAGCTTGGTATTCATAATACATATCATGTATGAGTCAATCCTAGTGCCAGGTACACAAAACACAGAAATTGGTTGTGATTGTAAAAAATAGTATGGAAGAGAAACAGTCCTGCGCCGCAATAGGCATCTGCACTGAATAAAATAGTGTCGATTCGTTATCTACCACACGCGCGTCTGATATCATGTCAGGCGCGGATGTAACAAATAACAAACAAAAGGTACGTTTGCCAGAGAGTATCAAAGTTATCCTTAAAGTCTGTATGACGTCAGACGAAGGTTTTTAAAAAATTTCAAGCTGGTTGCGAAAATCTTTTCGGAAATCATATGACATGGTCACTTTTATTTCTGCTTCTTCTACAAGCAAACATAATTGTCTTCGGCTTACCAGGTTAGTTATAAACCTGTCCCATTCTTTCCAGTGAACATTTAAAATGGGATGATACAGTTTGACCAGATCGCGACCCTTGCCATCCCATTTGAATATGGGGTCAAGTACTCGCATTCTGCGGACAAACAAAATGGGCATAAGTGATCAGATGACATTCCAGTTCGAAATGTACAACCATGGTATACATTTATCTTTTTTTCTTCAGAACATGTAAAAATGGCTAATAGTAAGGAATGCTAAATTTCAGCGCGCTTCCGCGCGCAATTTCCCCGCTTTCGCGGCGAAACCTTAGGGGGGGGGGGGTTAGGTATATACCCCCAGCCGTGCGAGGGTTAATCGCGAGAAAATGTGTGGAGAAGACAAATAATACATCGAAGTAAATTTATCTTTTTTTCAAGCTAGTCACCATACCAGGCATTCCACATGCCAAGTCTGGCACGAGACTATCATATAACAGCAATTAGGAAAACGTGGGAGGCCAAGCAGAAACCGGAGAAGCGCACGTAGAGTTGCGAACGCACATATTGCGCAATACGCAAACTTCGCGCTTAGGCTTTTGGAGGGAAAGGATTACAAGTATTAACTGCACATTAGGGCTGCAGTAAAAAATGCTCCTATTGCAACACCTAGTGCGTGGACCATTCCAAATCTAACAATTTGATCACTGTTTTGATGTCTAACATTAACACCCAATTTCAGAAGTTTTTTACTTTTTATTTCCGACTCCAGAGCAAAAAAAAAAATCATTCTAGCCGACATATCCATTTCAAAACTGTTAGATGGCACTTCTGGGAATCTCCAGGCCTGCCCTTTTCTAATTCTTTATCCGTGACCGGAGAGGCATGTACCCAGTGTTTCCTACTCTTGCTCTTGGCTGCGTCATTGTGTACGGATGGAATTTCTAAACTGTCGTAAGACAAATAGTAGGACGGTTGCGTTAATTGATGCATATGATTCGATGTGCATTTTAATTTGATTGGTGTGGTGTGTGGTGACTGTCTAGACTCGGCGATCCAGATGATTACATCAGTGCACATGTTTGAGCAGAGGACATTGTTTTCGATTCCAATGATTTTGTAGAAGCTGTGCCCCTTCTTGGAAGCCTTCTTGACACTGAACTCGCCTAACCAAAACTTTGGCTTCGTCCCTCCCTAATGTTAGGCACCAATGAAATAACGTCACCCATCGTCATCACAGTTCAGGCCTGCTGTGCTCCGATGGTCCATCAAGGCCGATGTGTTTTAGCATGCAAATCGGCGCATAAATATTTTATTTCATCGTTGTGTGTTTGTTGTATGGAGTGAGGGGACAGTGACGGCGACATTGAAGTTGACGATGACGATGACGATGACGATAACGTTGACGATGACGATGTCATGACGATGATACTGTCATGAGTTCACTGCATGACAATGTAGTTGCATGCTATGGCTCACAGTATGGATTGACATGTACTGTGCACTGCTCTTTTGCTTGTGACTTTACCTGATACTGGTCGATTTTCCCGTTGGCGAGGATGCTGAAAAAGCATAAACCTATGCATCGTGAAATAAAAGTAAGAATTATTGATGTCTGAAAATATAGTGTGCGAAATCTGATGAGTTTTTGGTTGGGGGGAGGGGTGGGGGGTTAGTACACTTAGGCCCCCTATGTTTTTTAAAAAATCGACACCCCTGCAGATGGATGAAGTTCAGGGACACCCAAAATTGGTACATAGCATGATTAAGGCAATTCATCCTGCAACCTTGGTCAATTCCAAATTTGCACCTAGGCTTTTCATTACTTAACCTAACCACATATAACTTGGCGATGAAGCGGTGCTCAGCTGATTACGCAACTGGGTGGGCCTCTGCTTCACTACGGCTGTTTGATGGCTTAGCCAAATATTTTCAGCCTACTGTAGGCGTTGACCTTGCCTCCTGGCCAAGTGCAAAATGGAAGTATTAACCAAGAATCTTGTGAGGTTCTGAGCTGTGAGAAGTGGATCATGACGGTTGCTAATCATATATTATGAGTTTTTTTTTTTTAAATTTATTTATTTTATTTATAAATTTCATCCGAATTGTTGCTGGGGGTTTAAGGAGCCAGGGTTCTATTGCTACAGAACCCTGGCTCCTCCTAGGTTAATAGCCTCCTACGTTCATAACTTCCAAAAATTGAAGGTGAACTTCGAAAACAGCCCGGATAGGAACCTAGCCTAACATAACCTAACCTAACACAACATGACGTTCCAGGTTTTTAGAAGTCAACTTACAGTTTGGAAACTATGCATTTTGGAAGATATGTGCTTTGACAATATACGCGCCTCCTTTCCTGGCTGTTTTGGAAGCTCACTTCCAATTTTTGGAAGTTAGCTTCGAATTTGGAAGTTACGAACTTGTGAAGATGTGAATTTCGGAATGTATGAACGCACTTCATCACGGGGTAGGTACCGAACCCTCAACTTTACGATCGCTAGAATACGTTGACGATGACATTTTCTGAATCTAAATGGAACTTAATTTTGCCCATAAATCACTGACGGACACGTCAGTGGGCGCTAACGGGCCGCTTCAGTTACCTGATGAGAGGGACTAAATGGTCGCTCCCCGCCCCAATCCATCCGACCATTGCTGCGGTCCTCTCTCCGCCAATCCCTGCACACATCTGTACTGATACCGACGGCCGTAATCCAACACCGAGTCTCTGTCCGTGTGCCCCCTCCCTCCCGCCGGTCCGACGCCCCGGCCTCGTCGTCGCCGGTCTGGCGTAGAGAGGGGGAGGGGGGACTGCCGCGGAGTTTCCCTGGCCGCGCTCAGCCGCAGCCCCAGGGAAGCCGGATCAAACGGCGACCCGACTGGCGACGCGATTCGCCTCGTCGACGGTGGGCCGGCCGGCAGGGTTACACGCAGCCGAAGCCGCGACCAATCGCCGATATTGACGGCCGCTTCCGACTGCGACTGTTTTCCCAGTCGAGTCGGCCAAGAGCCGATTTATGGCCGGCCCCAGACGGAGGAATTTTTTTTCGTCGCCGGGTTTTGACAAACGAAAGCCAGAATAGTGCAGAAGCTCGCGAAACTAGATTTCTATTCCGAATGCTGTAAACCAAGGAGTTTTCTTCTAGAAATATTGCATTAAAATCGTCATGGTTGACACGCTGATGGTATTATATCACAGATTGCTTTGCAATTGTAGGTGAAAGTTGTGTTAAAATGGATCATGAACAATATATATTATTACAACACTAGCATAGGCTGTGACAATCGTGACGACGGTGAGACGAAAGCAAACAATGCATATTGAATGCAATGCCACTGGTACAAATAATAATACTTAAATAACACATAATAATGATCATGTTAGCGAAGAGGCTCATGATCTCTTGATCAGGCTCCGGCTCGAGAGTCTTTCAAAGTCTCAAGCAATCTGCAGGGTGCAAGGTTTTGGGTCCAGGGTGAGCTACACCAGTAGCGCACCGGAGGGTGGGGGGTGGGGCAGGCCCCCCCCATGAGCCCAAAGTTCCTTTTTGGCCAATAGTGCCCTTTTGACCGAAAAGTGCCCTCTTGGCCTGAGTGTCCCAACTTTAGCCCAAACATCACCTGCCTTATGTGCCCCACCTGTGCCAAAGGTGCCCTTTGGGCCCAAAACTGCTCTTTTGGCCTGAAAATGTCATTCCCCTGTGCCCTTTCCTGTCCTATGCGGCATCGGAAATTAACGCCCCGCCCCCCTCCCCCCCACTCCACACTCCCGGTCAACAAACCTTCCAGTGTCCACCGGGCCCCAAAGTGCCCTTTGGATCCGCCCAAATACCCTTTTCGGTCCAGGACCCCTATGGAAAAATCCTGGGTGCGCGCCTGAGCTACGGCATGGTAGCTCAGGCTCATGTCTCTGCACCTTCCCCTGAGAAGTTCAGATTTGAAATGCATGAGGAGTTGAGGCACACGGAGGAGTGAAAAAAAGAAAGGATCAAATAATATTCAATATCAATATGCATTTGAAATATGTTTATCCTCTGCAAAGCAAAATGAGAAGTTTGGCTAGGTTAGGTTATTTGTGGGAAATGTGAAACATATTGAGAACACCTTCAATCTGCAAAGAATGAAAAAGGAATTTGGCCTGGTTCTCAGGTTAGTTTTTCAATGATATTTGTTCTGAGAAGAGGTTAGGCTAGGTTATATTACATTATGCTGCATTGTGCCATTGTTGATTTGACTGGGCTAGGTTAAGCAAGGTTACACTATTCTAGGCTAGGCTATAGTGATAATTATGCTATATCATGCTGTGATTAGGCTAGGTTTTTGTGAAATTGTACATTCCATGCTGTATATTACTCATCCACCCCAAAGCCAAAATAACTATCTTCACTCAAAGATTCTTTTCTGGCATTATTTTGCTTGCTGACTGAAAACATGCATCGTAAATGTTTTGTCCTAAGATGCAAATTGTCTACTTCCTGAAGGCTCCTGTTATAAATCACAAGTCCTTGTGTTCAGTATGAATATTCCTGACATGTATGTAAAGCTTACATCACAATATATTTAAAATTGGTAGATATTTAGTTTCAATGCGTTATTTTAGCTTTTAATGGAACAATAATGTCTGGTATGGTAGTTGGCAGAAAAGTTCAGTGCATGATTTTCTGATGACTTATTTAAAATAATTCATACTATCACTGTCATGTTTCCAGTTATATCAGGCATGGTAAGCTAGGATGCAACACTTAGCAGCATTCTGCATGTGGCTATGTGTCCCATGCTAGTATGCAAAAGCATGCATAACCTTTGAAATGAAGACAACACAAAACTGACGCAGCCTGTCCACCATCCATTGTATATATGACTGCATATATTCCGTGATGCTTGAAATTTAATTCTGATGGAACCTACATCATGCTGTATAATGCCATTACTTGCCTAATATGTCTATGGAGCCAAAACTTGGAACAAAACTGTCAACTGTAAGAATTGGGGAACAATACATATCAGCATAAGATTAGCTGCTGACCGTGAGTGCAGAACTAGCCCTGGTATCAGGTCAGCTGCTTTCTTTGACAGTGCAGCTTTCTATTACACCTTTTCGTGTAAGCTGATGTTATTCACTGCTTGCCCTGTGATTATGTGGTCACCACTATTTTTTTTTAGAAGAAGGGGGGTAAGGTAACCAGATATGCTTGAATTCTCTTCGAGGTTAATGGGCTAAAGTTTATTTCATGTTTTTCATTTAATTTGTCTTTTCTTTTTTTCTTTCGATTTTGTGGGTATCGGCAGGCAATGTGCAATGCATGAGTGTTCAATTTATCACTGCTATATATTTAGCATGCACAAACTATCATTTCACAGTACAGACAGCACAGCATGCACTTTCACAATACATGGCCAATGCAGTTGGTGCAACCTAAGCTCCATGTAGAAGGTGAAACATTGTGAAGCATTCCTCACACAGACGTCACCACCGCCACGCGATGACGGTAGGGACGTCTGTGGCCCTGGTGTCTCTGCTGCATTCTCAAATCAGGGTAGTGCTGCTGTCAAACTATGAGGGTTTGAGATACTATGGACCTAAGTCATGACATGTAACAAGAAAACATAATTGTGCTGAGGCAATGTTATAGAAGTTATGTTCCAAAAATTCTTGTTGAGTGCCAAATTTCAGTACTCCATCAAAATTTCAGTACTCCAAGGTACTGCACTAGACACAACACATGCCACACTAAAAATATTTTTCATTGAACTACCTGGCTGGTTGCTTTTCTCCCGATGTATCCTTTTTGTTTTTCATGACTGAACAATCCAGATATCTCATTTCAGTTCTGACTTCTGTTTTTTATGCATCTTTGCTTCCATTTGTATTTGCTATATTATATGCTGCAAAAAATGGCTAGAAGATGCTGACTCAGGTCAGTATTCATACAATTGGTATTATGATTTCTGAGTGTGAGCGATTACATTGTGCAATAAATCATGATGCATATTTCATTTCCACGTTTAAGGATGTCGAAAAGAAGCATGATGGGTAATTATACAATGTTACTGCTGCGAGTTTGTCTAAGATAGTCTGATATGCATGTCCGGTATGCTGTTCCTTGCATTTTATTGGTGTTCGTTAAGCCGCAAATGGACGGTGCGAGCTGTCTCAGGAATGTAGTTGACCTGTTGACCGTTGTTCATGCAAATATTGCAACTAATCCTGTGCATCAACCCAGATAGATGATATTTGCCCAGAGAGGTGGTATCAGAAGATGAGCAGCATGTCAAGGAATAAGTGAAAACACCTAGCTCTTTAACAGGAATTTGATGTTTTAATTCAAACAGAAGTGATGTATATCGACGAAGACCGCTACGCCAGTGGGTGCTGCTTGCAAATAAGTAATCATGGAGGCGCGGAGGCGAAAACATATATGGGATCACACGCACACATGCTTATATATATATATATATATATATATATATATATATATATATATATATATATATATATATATATATATATGCATATTTCGTTCAAAGTGACTGTGAGTTCAGCATTGGTGATCTGCCTACTTATTGCTTCGATTGGTCGTATGCTTTTCCTTGTTTTCGCGCTGTGCTTGTTGACTTGTTTATTGATGGTTGAGGTTGAAGCATTAACAAACACATCAGTGGTGAGCATGATATTGAAGGCAACCAACCATTGCCACGCATTCTACTATGTTTCAATTTAT